>JABUQX010054731.1:10000-64157 GCA_015478945.1 Trachelipus rathkii
ATTTTAATTTTTATTATCTTGATATTAAATTCACAGTTATATATATATATATATGATATAGTTTATATATAGTATATATAATATTATATATATATTATATAATATATATAGTATATATATATATATATAGGGTATATATTTATTATATATTATAATATACTATATTTTAACTGCTACCCTCGCAATGAAAAGTAGGTAAATCGCAGAACTATTACGGGAAGGTAAAGAAAACTTGCATCCTCTGGGATCGATCTACCACATGTTGCGACTGAGAACGATATATACTCGACGCTCTACTACTGACCCATCCTGTTTTCAATAAAAAGTTTAACATTCAACTCTTAAAAGACTACACAGGTGAAGGCATTATCACCAAAGGTTTTTTCACCTGTCCCTTGGCCCTCGTTCGTAAGATTTTAAATCATTATAACATTGCTATCCTTCGCAATTAATAAGTAGGAAAAAAAAGATCTATTACGGAAAGGTAAAACAGCATGTGGTCGTTCGACCAAAGAGAAGACAAGGTTTTCCTTTAACCTTCCCGTAAATAGTTCTTTGTTAGCCTACTTATTAATTGCGAGGATAGCAATGTTATAATGATTTAAAATCTTACGAACGAGGGAAAGACAGGGTGAAAACCTGGTGATATCACCTTGACGGGAGTATATAAATATATTTATATCATAATATATATATTATATATATAGGGTATATATATTATATATATATACCTATCACTCTATCATACCCCTACCCCTACACTCACACTACCCCAGCTCACCTATATATAACATATATGAGAAAGGATTCCTATAAAAGCGTGACGTTCTTCCTCGTTTCGTCACACGTCAGCCCGCACAAGACAGGCCTCGATCCCGCCGCGGATGCCTCGCGTCCTGCTACAAACTTCCAACTTCGAGTTCTCCTACGAATCGCTCATGCATGTCTAGGATTAAGTTCGCGATCGCAGTAAATGAACTAGTAATATCGTCCGCAACACCCATGCCTCACACCTGCACAACCGCTCCTCGCCCGCGGCCATGGAATGTTTAGGGGTATACAATGGCAAGGTAGACCGACGCCCGACCGTAGGGTGGAGGAGGTGGGAGTTATTATAGTTATAATATTATATTATATATATAATATATATATTATATATAATATAGTATAATATATATATATATATTATATATATATATTATATATATATATATATAACGATATATATATAAAAGGTAAATTTTGATCTGTTTGCTGGGACTGAAACAAATATGGAAGTAAGTGGTGATTACGAGGGATGTGCAGTGAAATGTAAGAGTTCTGAAGTAGAGATATGACAGGGGAGAGAAGGATTTGCGATTCTGATAAGTGATGTGTGAAACAGACAAATGGTTAAATTGCACTTTGAAATGGTTTAAGTATGTGTGACTATAGAATATGAAAAATTTGAAGTGAATGATGAGAAATGTGTAATTTTCTGAGATTGGATTAATGACGTTTTTGGTTTGCGGGAGAAAATGTGAATGGTAAGAAGATTATTTGCTTCTGTGAGGAGAGAGTGAGATATGTGTGTAAGTATAATTTTTTGAACACCAGACTATTATAAGTATACGTAATAATAATAATACAATTTATGAGGAGAAAAAAATTGGTAATGTAGATTGATTCAAATTTTGTGTCTGTCTGTGGATATTTAATTAAAGTATGTTGATTGAAATATGGGGATGGGGAATGAGAATTTAGTCGATGGGTGGTGGAATTGGAAATATCAGATCTTTATGTTATTTTATATATAATATTTATTAGTATTTAATTGGTATCATGGATGTATAATGGTAAGTACGTATAAGATGAAATATGGATTGATGTTAATTATATTTGAGGTTTGATGAATGTGTTATATATTGAACAGGGTTAATAAGGAAAAATTTATGTTGAGAAATTAATTTCCAATAGGTTATTCGAATATTATAACAAGATTGAAATACTGAGAAATTATATCTGGACCAATATGTATAGGAAGCGCTTGCTTAACTTAGTGCTAAAAGTAAGTTATTATTTGGTGTACCCATAATAGTAACAACTAATGTTAAGGACGAATGTGGAATGAAGGAGGTGACACAAGGCTGTAAAAATATAAAAAGAGTTGATATGAATATGGATAAAAAGGAGTGCAATGAGAAGAGGATATATCGAGAGAAAAAGAATACCCTCCGCCCAAGGGGAGACCACCCTCGATAGTACCCGCCCCCGAGAGAACCAAGCCCCAGGAGAGCCAGGCCGCCCCTATACATGCGTCGAAACTGAGTCTATTTTACATTGCCATAGGAGAAGTCCATATTACCAAAGTGAACCTATAACCATGTGACTACAGATATTGTATACACTCATTGATTAATCACCATCTCATTTAGTGTAAACCTACAAGGACTTATTAGCGTATATAGCAACATCTCCCATCAGATATCTCATTCGTGTACAATGTGTTTATTACAAATATTAAGTATGCAAGTCAGCCTAAAATACGAAAGGAAAATCCTATAAAATAATGAATATGGGCTCTCGGCCTTAAGATTATCTATCTATAACTACGTTATGCCGAAACTTGCGTGACTTAGCGTGTAATCTCTGTTCAATGTATATACCATTACAGCATGGTAGAAACTGACCTATAATGCATGAAACCACTAGTGGCCATTCATAGTATTATAATAGTATCGCCTATATACAGTCAGTGCTCCACGTGATTACAATTGATTAGATTGTGGCACACTAGATGCACTCTATAATACATTACCCATCTGTTGCTTCGATTTTCATCGAGAAGCGAGACCTGCTTGCGTGACCCAACAAATTCATGGAGTTTTCTTAGGTTTTTTGTGCAAGCACGTATAAAAGAGTAAGAAGTCGATGAAAGTTGTGTAATCGTATAGATTGGTTCACCATCAGAGTCTCTTTGGTATTGATCAGATATTATCCCAGAGTGAACTGGATTTCAATATGTCCATGAAGTGAAGAAAACGTGCACGTTGATGACTGACTAGCATACATCGAAGTTATGCTTAACATCAAAAAGCGTTCTGATAGATTAGCTGAGGATACGTAAATCATTTACTTTCAATACCCCTCGTGTGTGATACACAACTGGCAAAACTCGGTCACTCGCACCAATACTATATCCCGAAACTTTGTTGTCACAACGATCCGCAGACATATTCACACCACTATGCAATCATGAAAAAGAACGAGTATTATTGGCGAAAGGTTTGATCCCTGATAATTTTCCTGACACCATTGAAACTGTATGCATATCATCCTATTGTATCTATAGGACAATCCTACTTAAGCCTCTTTATCAAACCTTTTTATTTCTTTCACTTAATATTATACCATACCAATCACTAATATAAAAATTATATTGCCAATCAACCAGTTGGACGAGACACAAAATCCTATTACGAGGTGAGCGCTCTGAGTGTTCTCGAAACTCAACATATGAGAGATATTAAAAACCATTCTACCTCCTGAGCACGCTCAAGTGTATCTTAGCCTTTCATTTGCTTTGTATTCATTTTTATAGGGCGATACAGATGTTCTGAAGAGGAAGCTTATAGTTCTGAAGAGGAAACTGTAAAATATGACACCATTAAATATGTACTAAAATGCTATACGACCATTACTTATTTCAATTCAGGAGATGTTCATCTCTCTATATTATTATAGACAGCACTATGATACATATGAACACATAGCTGGTATACAAGTCCAAATATTAGCACAAGATTAAAACACTCCATTAAAATCGGTATCAGACATTTGTGCCTAGATCTCCATACTGCTCGAAAATGAATGATCTATGTTTCATCTAAATTGCAGAGAGATTGTGAAAACTTGTAAAGGTATTATACTATACGATCCTCTAGCCTATTGCCATTTTAAATGCGAGACATCTTTTTGACATGTTCTTGTTGATAGCATACACATAAGCACATACAAGAACTCACCTACATCCAAGATGATAATATCAAGTTAGACTGAGAAAAAGTAAGGCAATTTATTTTAAGTAAATTTTATATTTTCTCTTAAATGTTATTAATTTTTTCAGAACCACACAATCATTTTGTTGCCATCGATGATGTGTGTGGTGAGTTCGTGGGATGAGCTTCAGCGTGGGAAGTGGGCTGACGTAAGTTTAGGACTCTGACCCAAGTAGGGTATTACCAGTTCACCTCATGCTCAAACCTAGTTTATAACCTCATGCAGGCTTGCGAGAGCAAAAACTAATAACATCTCTCCAACCACATTAGCACGTCTTGTGCCCTCATTAGACAAAAAATCCCACTGAATTAGCTTCCATGGGATTTATTTATATACTTATATTTTTTTTTAATATATTTAGTGTGGTAGGCGAAAATACGGGGATCTTATTATGCCAAAGTCCGAAATGACTATAGTTTTAAAAAGGAGTTAAAAATATAAAAAGACATGGAAATTCTTGTGACTCAGATACTGTTCGAAAAATGTATAAATAGGGTTTACACCGACAATTTTTATTTTTTATCATTTCTTTAATAAAAAAAAATAGGGAGTGCAAATATCAGGCAACAACTAGAGGGTAGTTAGAACTTAGGAAATATATTATTAAATATACACTATATTCATAATCTATATGATCCTAATATAATTGGGTAATTAAATAATTAAATACTGTGGTATTATAATATATATAATTAATTATATATATATATATAATATTAATATAACTATATATATATTATATATTATTAAATAATATATAATATATATAATATTATAATTTATTATATAATATATATTATATATATATATATATATATATATATATATATAATATATAGTATATATATTAATATATTAATATATATATATATAATTATATATAATATATATTTAAAATATATTAATATATATAATAATATATATATATACCTATGGAAATATATATAATAAATATTAATATATATATATTATATAATAATATATATATAATATAATATATATTATAATATATATAATATATATATATATTATATATAATAATATATATAATTAATATATAAATAATATTAAATATACTATATATTAATTAATATATATATATAATATATATATATTAATATATATACAATATATATATTATATATATATTTAATTATAATATAATATATATATATAATATATATATATTAATTATATATATATATAATTATTATATATATATATATATACTATATTATATAATATATTTATATATATTATATATATTATATTATATATATATATATATTATATATATATATATTAATATTAATATATAATTATATAATATTAATATATATATAATATAGCTATAGTCGGTGAGGGCGTGAGGGTGGGAATAATTGGGATACAAGTAATAAATTGTTAGTTATAGGGGTTGATAAATGGGGATCATACTGTAATATAAATATATAATAAAAATTAAAGAGTATTATTTAATATAATAAAGTTGAGTAAATAATTTTTAGTAGGGAAGGTTTAATATTGTTTAACACTGCTCAGAACTCTCGAAATGAATGGTAAAATCATACATCAGTATACCGACTGAGATATTTGACTGGGTGAAATTATATCAAGTGAAGACGGACTAGAATAGAGATATTTTGTGTATTGAATATATTGTAGAGGAATGTTTGTTTTCTAACATATATGCTAGAGGTTAGTAGGAGGATTGTAGTTTTTCAATGAGATTGAAGTGAGGTAGTGTATAGCTATATATATAGAGATGAGATAAAAGAATATAGGTGGATAAGTAATGGAAATCCTTAGATTGGGAGAGGATTGTAGATATAATTTTATCTTGTATAATTAGTAGGGAGAGAGATAATGATTAATCCATCGAGAGCGACTCATTGGTTTGGTGAGAGAATATAGATAACTATATGTTGAGTGTATATGAACTGGTGTTTGCTCAAGAATCAGGTTGCATTTAGGAGTGGTAGATTCGTTTATCAAATTTTTCTCGCTCTCTCATTAAGCAATTGGTTAAGAAAGTCGTGAACTGATATTACATTAAGTGTTGTTAAATCAAATATGCCATGTTGATAGTCAAGCGTGTGGTATACAAAAAAAATGAAATGGAGAGTAAATGTTTAATATTAATTATGCAGATTGAAAAACTTGTATTTGGATATAGGATTATATAGAATTTAAGGTAAGAGTGGCTAAGGAAGGAGAGGGGTTAGCTGATGGAGAAGTGGAAGAGAGGATATGTTTATGGGTTAAGAGCCTTCTTTATTTGTTCATTCTAGATGATTATATTGTCGTCAGGTGAATGTGAGTGAAAGAGAGTAAAGGTTTAGATTCTGGATTGGAATAAGAGTAGAAAGAATAGTAATTAGTGTAAATAGTTGTGGTTTAATATACGATAGCATGAAGCTTTAGTAAGAAAGTAAATTTTGATGAAGGATTAAATAAGTAAGATAAAGGTCATTCTGTGTGTGTTGAAGAGCAGAACTGCAGGGAGTGTTGAAACATTCATTATATTGGATGTACCATCCACAGCAAACATGGTAACACACACTGACCCTACATAATAAAGATTTATCAAATATTTTGGGTCATGAATGTAAATTGTTTTTAGAAGAAAGAAGCAGGAGTAATGTTATGTTGTCAGTAGTTTAATAGGAAAGTTTAATGAGTGATATAAAATTGGTCGGCTTTGGTCACTCTCTCAATTATGAATATCTTTTGCAGTAAATTTCACAAGGTGAGGACTTAAACCCCTAAGTGCACTAAGTGGTTTATGCAAATTGATTTGTTTGATTATTCTTTGATTAATTAAGTTTTATTATTATTATTTGGCAAGTTATAGCAGCCATAACTATAGTGTTATTAAGATAAATGTCTAAATAGATGTTCTTTAAAGGTTTTTATGATTAGAGCCGAGAATGAAAAAATTGATAACAGTTGAGGTAATAAATCTCATGAGTTTAAGGGAATTGTGTGGATAGTGATGAGATATTTTAAATAAAGAGATAGACTAATGGTATTCATATTAGAGAAATTTAAATTTTTGAGTGAAAACTGACCTAAGTAATAGTGAATTCCAAGAATAGTGATTAATTCCGAATGTACACCTTGAGGTTACAAATTATATGGTTGTTTTCCTGTGTAATGCGCTCTGCACGCCACTCGTGCCACACAAATACCTAGGTGGGGATCCGAGGCTAGGGAGAGGATAGGAATAAAGGCAGATATACCAGAAATATATATATATATAATATTATATATATATACTACATAAAACATATATTTATTAATTATATATCTATTATTATCATATTTATATATATGAGTAATATCATTATATATATATATATATATTATTAGATTAATATTTATTTACTTCCTATCTTTTTACCCAGAGGCTACACTGTGGGGGTAAATAGTAATAGGACAGTCGAGTTATACATGAGCTCTCATGATTAAAAGAGTTAGAATAGTATTTATTAATAAAAAGAAAAAGTAAAAAATTATGCACAATGATAATACGAAAGAATCATTCCAACCCCAGACAGACACCCCTCTCACCTCATTCACAATTTCACCCCCCATATTGTGTTCCTATTCACTCCATCAGGGAAATTTGAATTACCTATTCGAATATGCAATTAACTATTAATTAAATACCTACTAATACATATGAACCATATTAGTATTTTAGAAGTATAATTGTGTGCTTATGACCTATTCGTATAGCAGCTCACATAGATAATTCACAAAACACTAGAGCTATCACGGAAAAGCATTCCTCGAGAGAACAGGTGAGTATCCATTAGGAACATATGAGAGAGAGTATTTTTCGATCTCTCAAGATGTGAGCGGGTGTCTCCTCAAAATTACCCACTCCGACTCTGCCTACTTTTAAGGTATAGCTACACAACCATACTAATTGGCTTATATATTTATATAAATATTGCAAAACCCTTAATACACTACTTATTATTCTAATCTAGCCTCTGCCAAACTCTCATATTTATTCTCTCTCTACCAGAACATTCCTTATTTACATGTGAGAGACTAATATATATATTATACTATATTATAATATATAGTATTAATAATATATTATTATATATATATGGTATATGTATATATATATTAATAATTAATATAATATTATATTATATATAATAATATATATATATATATATATAATTTATTATATAATATATATATATCGATACGACTTTTCTGTACTGAATTAGTTGAGTTATAGATTATTATCTGGCTCGTATTATAATATATAATTGTAAGGATATATAAAAATATTAATTTTAACAGACACCTGACCCAGAGTATACTTATATTAGTAAAATAATAAAATATAGAGTACACTTTAAAAATTCATTCATTCACTGACTTAATTCAATCCAATTTTTTAAATTAAATGATTTATAACTTATATATTATTTTATCATCTATGATATAAAATTTATATAAAATTAAATTAGGAACTTATTACAATATATTTTCTAGTAATTTTATTATAAAACAAAGTGATGGAAGAAATTTATTTACTTTTGTTCCATTAAACCAAAAAACACGTTTAACCTATGAATGGTGGTTATAGGTTTTCAGTATGGGAGTTCTATTATGGTCCCAGTGGAGGAACAATTATATATTATATAAATTCATTATTTATATATAGTTATAATAAATTTTATATAAATAATGCATTCATTATTTGCATATACCTTGACTGGAGACATTATTAATAATATTTATATATAATGAGAATATATTTATTATTTATATATTATATATTATTATTCATTATTATTTATATTTATATTATAATATATTATATAAAAAGTAGTATATATCATTCCCCTTCCTTATTAGGAACTAGCAATATGTAAAATTATCTTCGAAATAGATAACTCACTATTGCGCGTGGACTAGTTCACAAGTGAATATAGTAAATGACATTACACTCGCATCACAATGTTGATGATCTAACACCAATAATTGAGCATCTCAATTTAGCATAAAATTATTTTAGACCAAAATCTATGATTTAGCGACTATCAGATTGTACGCTGAGGTATATTAATACAGAGTAGCTAACACATTATTTAATAAAAAGGATCCACTTAGAGGACTTAAAACAGCCTAGTGTACAGCTCATTGTGGTGTTAATTATTTATTCCTCTATTTTATTTTGTTTTTTATCTTATTTTTCTTTATTTGTTTATGGGTAGTTTGTGTGATAATAATAATGATTATATTATATTAGAGAGTTGTAAGTATTACTATATTACCATAATATAAAATGAGCTCAATCCCTGTCTAGTTATTTTATATCACTTGTGTTCATCTCTTGATTAAGGATGAATTACCATTTAATTTATAAAACTGAAAGTAGGGTTAATACTATATTCTAAAGTTCATATTATACCTGTATTGAATTTTACTCACTTATATATAGTTAAATAATTCTATTAAATTATTTAATATAATATATATATATAATGTTTATTTTAGATATAAGTTTGTTTTGCAATTTCAAATATAATATATTAGTATTTAAGTAAATATCTGATATCATACTATATATATAATTCATTACTTCTTATATAATATATATCAATCAAATTAATATATTTTATTCAATCTATATTAATATCATTTAATATTGTAAAATCTCTCCATTATACCCCTAAACTCCTAATAATATACATTTATTTCCCATATGTAATCTTCTTAAATAATCAATTTATATTATTAGTTATTATATTTTGTATTCTAACCTCTTCATATATATAATATTCTATTATTGTGATCCCATTATATGATCCTATTGTTATTCCCATATAATTTATCTTCCTATTATTATCATAATGTCACCATAATATGACAATGATTATTAATTGATGCGAATTCTTGTAACAATTACGAGTAGGTATTATTTTGAAAATAATATATATGAAATGAAAAGGACTATATAATATCTGGGCTACTTTTATAAACCTAACTATAAATGAACAGCTCTTTAACGATCTTATAGTTAGACACAATATAATTTGAAGATAAATATATGAGGTGAGTGAATCATATTTTATAGAACATACAAGCCGAGTGAACTATTATCATAAAAATTCAATCGAGCTAATATTATCTGTAGAGAGTGTATCGCAGCAAATATTGTATATTCTAAGAGAGAATTTTATATATAATTACACAACAAAAGGTAAATGTCAACAAGTGTATTTGAGTTTCCGATATAGCTACCTAGATTTCATATTAGCCCTTTGTAATGAATTCAAAAGAGAGACACGTCAAAATTATATAGTACGATTGTAAATTATTTACCTTTAACACAATTCTGTCTCCCTATTGTGAGAGTGAATTATAGAGTATGAGATTTGTGCATACAAGTACTTTATGGTCTAACCCAATACAGACCTCCTTTGTGATGTTATATACATATATAGTAAATATAATATTAAGTTATAGATAAGTTCTACATGCAACGATAATGTGTCATCACTTTCTCACTAGTGTTGGATTAACTTCAGAGATCTCTCAATATAATTAAATGAGATTTTTTGTATATAACATGACATAGACTTTCTTGTAGATAAACGATTATGTGATCTGACGATTAATCTCACAGAGTATTTTTAAACATATATTAAAGACCGTAAAGATACAAAGAGTTAATACACTCGTGATATCTTTTTCTATTTAGTGTTTTTAGGTTGTTTAATGTGTATTACATAAAAATAAATTTATTTCAATATATGAAGAGTGAGAGCAGACACTCATCCTCCAGTTTTGAAAGACATAATTCTGGCAGAGCAGTTGGGAGTGATAATCACTCATCTTTTGTTTTTTTGGTTTATCAAAACCAAACTAGTCTTATTAATATAACTTTTCCTTTACCCTTTTGGTGGATAATATTTCATGATGATAGACAAAAAGTTTTAATACTGATTCATTTTGCCTACCTTCAATTTACTAGTTATCAAGAAGGCGCACAAATAAAAACAGAACACGAGATGAACGCAAGAGAAAGAGCGAATAATATGATGGTAAAAGATAGACCAAGACTGAGAGAGTAACAAATATAATTTTATTCAGGATAGATAGTTTCTATTTTTGATAGAGAGCGTGCATGTGTAGAAGAAATGCACTATAATGACAAGAGCTGTTAACGCTTCAGCTTGCAGATAGAAGCAAAGAATCAATAGCAAAAAAGAAGACAGATCACCACAGCAAGTCAACGACAAAAGAAATATAGAAGATATATCAATATAAATAACATAATAGATCACATCGAGCTTACTGATTTGTATTAATTACGAGTAATATTATACATAGGAGGTTAAAATACACGCCCAACTTAAAAAATCTCTATATATACAAATACATATCATCACCATCTATTGAGATTAATTTATACACTCCATAATTATATAAATCAAAATATAAATTACTCAATAAATTAAATATCATAAATAAATTTCAATGAAATAAAGATTAAATAATTATATTTTTATAGTTTGCCTTCCATCAATTATTTATTATCCTACGGAACACAAATAATCACAAAATTTTATTCACTAATTAAAAACACAATATGTTTTTAGTAAAATAGTGTTACATTGGTCTAACAAAGCATATTATATAATATGTTATAATAATAACAAAAACTTTTACATTATAAATTGTTTATAATTAGAGAATTCGTTAAATGAGGTACAATTTGAAGCGGTCAGTAATCTTTTTTTCTTAATTATAAACCAGTAAAAATTACAGTGATCTAAGATATGTACGCTGAAATTCGGAGGCTCTCATATCTAAAACATCTGTCGAATATCTATACAGATACTATTGTTGTTCCTATATGATAAAAAGACACGGCCGAAACATAGCGGAAATTATATATATATATTACCATTGTATGCTTATATTAAATAACTCTATAAGACCATTTAATAATCTTTCACTGATTAACTCCATAAATTAGTCACTTTTATATATCTTTACTACCTACACTTATAATTGAATATAAGTTATAGTAATAATAATAAAATAATAATATAATAATAATAATAATAATAATAATAATATATCAACTTATGATAAACTGAAGCATAAAAACATTAAGAGGTGGAGCTCTAGACCAGAAGAAATAACAATCAATAATTAATACTATCATCATAACATCACATAAACGAGTGAATGAGAAGTAGATAAATAATGAATAATAAGAGTAAGATGAGAAGAATAGAGAAATACTCTAAAATCAAAGAGTATATAGATCTTGTTGTTGCAAATAATAAAAAATAATAATCAATAATGAGTATGAGAGAAAATCTAATCAATTAACAAATAGAATGATATTACAATATCACACGCATATGAGCATTATCAGACAATAGATTGAAAAATGAGATATTTATATATATTAACTAAGCAAACTATATATATTATAGTAATTAAAAATAGAAAGAAATAAATAAGTATAATATATATCCACGACATTATGATAGATAACTTTCTTATATAGTAAAAATTGGATATAATAATAATTAGGTTTTAATATAATTATTAAGATGACTGTGGATTAAATCTGAAACAATAATTCACATTTATTCGAGAAAAGAGGAAAGTTTAGAATAATGAAAATTAATAATAAATAATTAATATAATAAATTTAGTAATAACACCGACTACGACCACTACAATGGGGCTTTTGGTCTAACATATTTCATTCTTTACTGACCACCAGCAGATATTAATCTATAAATAATTAATTAAATACTATTACGATAAACTGAAAATGAAAAAATTAAAAATAAGTATTTAATAAGTTAATAATAAATAAAAATATCTAATTATATAATTAATTTAGAGGATCCAGAATATTATAAAGAACAATAATATAATTATAGTATAGGTTAAGTATGAGGAATTTATTGATACAGAGTGATAATATAGAAATAATAATAATAAATAATATAATAATAATAAATTTATATAACAATAATAATAATAATAATGAATAATAGATAAATAACATAATAATAAAATAATAAAATAATAAATAAAATATTAACTATTATCATTAAATAATAAAATAATCATTGAGATTATTAATTATATAAGAATTATATAATTTTGTAATAGAATTGAATTGAAACTAGAAGTGGTGCATTGAGGTAACTTGCAAAGGATGAGATGAGACTAATGTAATGAAGCATGATGGTAAGTTTTAAAACCTGTCATGTTCTCAAGAATAGACTAATAATGAAAAATACATATATTATATGGTTAATTAGAGCTTAATATAATATTATGTAATGATATAATAATATATTAATAATATATAAGTAAATTTAAATTTTATATAAATTATATTTTAATAATTTAATAATCACGATATATAAAGAGTTAGCAATTGAGAATTAATAATATAATTGAGATTACTTGATAATAACCAACAATAACTTACTACTTGACTACCGTTGACAAGTTCTTGTAGTTTGATAGGCATCTTCACACAACCAGCACTACATGCTTTAAAACATAGTACTAATATTAAATCAATTAATGAATAATAAAAGATTATATTTGAGAGGTTAAAAAAAAATAGTAATTCCGAGATTATAATTACCAATAATAAATAATGAGTATAAATTAAGAGTAAATAATAATTAGTAATTATGTATTTATTGCGATCCGAAGTAGATATGGAATACAGTCTTACATTAGAGATTGGAAGAAAATAAATAACTTTAAATTGTAATTATTATGAATAATTACAATTAGTGATCCAATAATTAAATTTAAGTTAATAATAATAAAAATTAATTTAAAATTAATAATAATCAATAATAATAATAATAAAATAATAATAATAATGAATAATAATAATAATAATAATATAATAATAATAATAATAATAATATATAATAATAATAATAATAATAATGATAATTATAAATAATATTAATAAAAAATAATAATAATAATAATAAATAATAGTAAATCATGCAATCCTAGAAACTAGATGGCAATAAAGTGATAAAGTAAATTAATAATATTTAATTTAATATATTAATATATAGGATAATTAAATTCAATAATAATAGTAATTATAGCCATAATATAATGATAATAATAGTAGTTATAACAAATAAATATAATAATAATACATAATAATAATATAAATAATAAATAAATAACCAAAGAGAAAAAAAATTAGAACATTCGATACATATCTAATAATAATAATATAATAAATCAATAAATATGACTATGAGCAATAATAATAATAATTTAATAATAATAATAGAAAAAATTTATAACAATGACAGATGGCACAATAATAGAGTTACAATCACAATCATAATTAACAACACTATCCATAATTTTTATAATTAAATAATAATATTAAAAATAGATAATAATAAAATAATAGCACTAATAATTTTCTTAAATTTCTAAGTCACCCGTCTTTAAATTACACAGAATAATAATTATAATCTTATCTATAATCGATAGTTTTACAGTTATAATATTAAGTATATCTCTAATAATTAGTTAAGGAATCTAATAATAAATAATTAAAAATATATAATAATGAAATAAATAAAAATAAATAATAAATGATAATAATAAATAATGATATAATAATGTATTTATAATACATAATAATATAATAATAAATGAAAATATTATATAAAGTATATTATATTAAATACACTCAATAATACATAATAATAATAGTAATATAATTATAATTAATTAGATAGATAATAATAATATTCAAAAAATAAAAAATAAAATAATGGATGCGCTTTTATGAGCTTTAACATTCACTTACCTAATTAATCTTAATTATCAACTGATAAAAAATTGATTAAAAACTTATTCTCTTTTAATAATATTTAGACACTCAAATGAAACTAAAAGAGGTCGTCATTGCTGAGACATTATATTTTGAAATCTGATTCTCCTTCATCTTCTTCAGAAAATTGTATAGGAATTTTCATCTCTTATGTTTCTAATATTAACTAGATTTGTAGTAAAGGTTGGTGTTCGCGATATATTTGTATTATCTTGGGGTGGGCCAATATGGGATATGTAAGAGTTCTACGGCTTTATAGCTCTCTGTTATTTGTATCGTGCTATTGATTGTGTCTCTATATTTTATTTTTAGTCTCTCATGAGAGAAGAGGTATTTCAAAGATAAAATGTATTTTTTATTTTTCCAGTATTATGTTTATTTGTATTATATAGACACTCATTCGCCTATATGTCTGTGTAGCTTTCACAATGTGGAAGATTTCTAGATTATAGAGCAAGAAAATATTCTACTCATTGTCTATATAGATGGTATTTAGATTATTGATGTTAATCATACATCTTTTAAGTGAATGATTAATTATTAGCAAAGTCTTATATAAAACCCTGGAGATATCATTATAAGGTTTATTTTGAATAAATGGTTGTGTGTTGCCGGCTATACAACACTATACGATTATTTATGACTAATATTAGACAACCTGGAATGAGATAATAACTCATGACTAATCATTTTATTGGGTGATATCTAATACAGTTACAGGTGAGTGTGATATCATCAGTGAGAGTTTACTTATAGTGATGAGGTAACTCAGTGTAATGATAAGGATAGAAACAGTAATAAGGAAGGGGGTGTAATTAGTGTATATAGTATATATTTATTTTCTAAGAATGGAAAGAGGTACATAATATTTATTTTAAATTTAATTATTATAAGTCAATATTACATGTATCTCGATCAAGTCTTTCTACCAAGAGTACATATTTACTACATGATATTATAGTACTATTTAATACTAGTGAGGAGCTAATGTTAAATATATTTATTATCCTTAGTATTATTATTATAGACGTTTAGTAGCCCCCGTATCCCCCTGTATATTGATAATAAAATATTTTAATTAATTATTAAATCGTGATTAGAAACTATGTTGTGATTACTTATGAAAATGGATGTATATAAAATGTTGAGATTCCGTACCAAATCTTCTTTCTATAATGAGATTTGGTATTTTATTATAGCATTAAAGAGATATCCATTATTCATATACTAGATTATTATTTATTGATTTAATATTCATTGTTGCGCCCACTCCCCATACCTATTGAGCTGGGCTTATTATACGAGGAACACTATTCTAAACCGACACCGAATGTCCAGCTGAGCCCCAAGATCTGCTAACCATAATGGGTGAGCTCAGATACTTGTCACTTCGATGTTCGCCTAAATCAGTGGCAATTGTGCAGAGTGAGAGATAGTTTGGTGTTGTCAGGGAGTTTGGGCAAAGTTCATCTTTGCAGTAGAAAGGAGAATTGTTATATATAAGATTTATATCTGTGTCCTAAAAGGAGGGCTGAGATATAAATATAGCTTAATTTTAGTAATAAGTAAAGTATAGTTTTTCTAGCTTTGATGACATTTATTGTGATATTCTTATACATAGGAAAAATAGTATTGGTACCAAAGGTAATATGATGCCTCATCACTTAGGTGGATACATTGATACACCGGTAGATATAGTTTTTGATTAAGCGTGCTGAATGAGTATACGTATTATATCATAATTATAAGTTTTAATATTTATATAATTAATCGGAATAATATAACTATATCTATAATTACAATTAACCTTTTCTTATATCTGAGCCAATAGACCGCCTCACTTGTGAACCAATACACACCAATTCATAAGGGATAGAGGCTCTCATAGTGGTGGTGGAGCAAATGATTAATTTATGTTTCGTAAAAACTAGTTTTATCACTAACAGTTTTATATTAATTATTCTATTATTATATATTATATCATATTAGTATAGTTGTTATAATTATTTATTTGATTTTCAAGCATTTATATAGTACAAAATAAGTCATATTATTTTGCGTATGACAATAAATATACTATAATATAATAATATTTAACAAAGAGCAAAAGTTATTTATAATGTTCTATATACTTTGGTTATATTCCGATACAAATAATTATCTCATTTGAATCATCACTAATATAAATTAGTGAATGATATGAGGCAGTACTAATATAATATGTACAGTGTTCATGCGTAAGAGCGGGAATGGTTCTGGCAGGAGTATGTTAATAAAATCAGAAGTTCTCGCGAGCACAGAATGGCGCTGGAGATAAAGGATTGTAACAATATCAGGAGTGAATGGTGGCGAGGGAGTTATTGTGTTGAGGGAGGAGTATGGTATGTATGAGACATCACTCTGTGCGCCAGTGGTATATGTATAGCATTGACACAATTTAAATTTCTCACCATAGATCAGATATTCCATATGTTAATGAGCGTACGATATGCGCGAGTATCGCGTGATATGCTTGACTAGGTTATGAGGAGTTTCTATCCTTGACTGTACACTTTGACGTATTGGTGGCTTTACGTGCACTAATAGATATATATGAATCTGCCAATTCGGTTTGAAGGTCACATGGACTTTTGCTTTTCGACTTGGTTGTCATAATACTCTTCTATCTTATGTACCTGTCTCTGTGTCTGAGACTACTAATTGTCACGGACAACACTATAACCTCCTAGTGCTCTAGGAGAAAAAAAATATGGAGGACTCTTTACTCTCACTCACAATTGAAATAATATCATAATTAGTTTATATAATAGTGGGTATATGTGTACTAATTATATTTTCGGTACTAGAGCGAGTTTTAGAGTAGTAATGTGGTTTTGGGGATTAGTATTAGTAATCATATATCAACTATATATATATTTTAATATATATATTATATATATTATTATATTTTTATATTTTCTGTATTAAGATGGTTTTGCTTTATCCTCCATCTCTGTGGATCTCGCACATCAGACTTGGTTTGTAGTAGTCTGACAAGCATACACAGGAAAATCACCAATAGTATGATCCCTCGTGCTGTACATTCGTTTAATCCGAAGCTAGATCTAGACTTTCACTAATTTTATACACCGAGGTATAGGACAACAAAGCCATCTGATGTTCTATAAACACTCGATTACACTCCACCGAGCAGAATGATGCACCTAAAGCTTGAACCTCTCATATATATATTCTAATTTTGATCAATTTGTGCCATCTCGAGCCTGATTTCGATTCTTCGCTCCACAAATCTTCTAGTAATATTTTCTTTATATACTAACACACTATAAGTTTATGCTGCTATGCAGACTTTATTATCATAAGAGTAATTAATTTACTCATGACGTGATATCTTAGTATCACGAGATCACCCGGTCGATCAATGCTCATGTTAGGGAGGTCCGTGGGTGTTGTCATCTTGAGAGGCTTAAGTTCCCGCGCACTTTAGGCATTTACTGCAATAGTATTTAAGATTGGAACCTTCACGAACCACCTTTATTCATTCTTTCTTGCGTATAAAGCTTTCCTATTAAAAGTACTAACATATCAGTGCGAGTGAGTTTTTCTTCTTGTGTAATATTCCAATCTGAAGGGTCATATGGGATTATAAATAATATTTATTTTGTAATAACTTATAAGACTACTTCGTCCTCCAATATGCTTATTTATCACCAGATACTGATTTTCACACTGCATTTGCAGGTCGTGACTCTCACACCCACCATATGGAGCCTTTACTGGGCTATATTTATCTCTTCTCCATAAATTAATCTTTGCTCCTAACATGACTTAACTTTTTGATACTTACTTGTGTGTAGCCTAACTCAATCTTAACTTACTGGCCCTCTCAATCGTCAATTCTCATAGTCCAAATTATTGTCTATTGTCTATTCAACCACACAATATTCAAACTATCAATATATCAGGATAAATAGGAAATGTATATTTTAATTGCCTTTCTTATAGGTTTCGAGTCGTAGTATCCTCATTTCTCACATCAGTCTTAGACCCTCTTCACCTGTCCACTCTCTTAGCGGCTCTTAGAATTCTTTTTATTAACCATGAGTCTCTCTAAAGTGCAAGATTCATGCAAGTCCTGTGCAATTGGAAGTATTATAGACCTCATTTACTCTTCACTCCAATTTTTGTTACACACGCTTCACTATCAACATGCATTTGATTCAAACACTTAAATAGAGTTCGATTTTCTTACCCATTTGCTTCAATGTAAAAATTTGATAAAAGAATCTAAACCCACTCCTAAATGCAACCTGTTCTTGAGGCACAGTTCCTCACTCACATTTGACACACTTCCATTCACCGGAAAAGTAGGGTCCAGCTCAATATATCTTCCCGTGAGCGACACATCAAATAAATTTAATTTCTCCAACACGTTCCTCTTGTATTCTACTATATAATATCCCATCAAACAAGATTATTAATTGTCTATTCTGATTTTACTCACTCACCTCCAATTCCATTTTGAGAGGCGTACAATCCTACCAACAATACGTCTTTGCTGCACAACTTCCATTATCCAATCAATCACAATCTCACATCCACACAGTTTCACATTCACACAGTCTCATAATTCCCAGGTCTATACCTGATGCAATTTTACTCATTCTTCAACTTTCTTACTTTATTACGCTAATATTAACACCCTTCTGCTCTACGCTCTAGAAAATGTAGACTTTTGAATCTTTTTACCGTCTCACACCAGATAGTTATGATAGTTTTCACAACTGAGATATATGTAGAAAGAAATAACACTGACGCAGAAGTGAATTATTATTAATTGAATTTGTTTATAGAAATTATTATAAGTTCACTTGATTATGTAATTATATGATCACCATACTATAAGTCTGTAAATATATTTATGGTGGTTGAGTTTTTAGGTATATTATTGTTATTAGGATAATAACCTATATTTATATGTCAAATAGAACTATAATATTATATAGGACAATATTTATGAATATTATACTAGACTATTATTACTGTGACTATGTACTTTATTTATATGATAGGATACATCTCTAATTATTCCACCGGATGATTGATGATTAATAATTAATAGTAGGGAATCTATCTATTTATGGTCTATATCAAAAGATGGTTTTTATAGAAAAGGTCGTATTTCGAGAGGTAGTCTATATATATATATGAGTATATAATATATTATATAAGTATTATAATACATAATTATCATACATATTTATTGATAATATTATTCATTAAGTATTTTAGTAATGTAGAGTAAGATATGATTTGCTCACCCAATAATATTGTGCAGAAATAACTGATTTCATAATTAATATTATAGAATCCACTCAGTGACTTAATATATATAATTACTATTACGATGTTAAGAATGTATGTGTTTGGATAATGTACTTTATGAGAGCATTTAATATGAATCTCTGTATATTTATGATGAATTTATATGATGGAGGTTCGAATTAATATTACCATTACAATTAGCTTTGAGACGAATCTATGTTATAAATTATTACACGAATTGCATAGAGAGTTATCTCAATGTGAAAGTTTAACACACGGAAGTGAAAATTATGAATTTAGTCATGGATGTAATAAATGCCAGTTGATATTTATGAAGTATTAATCTGTTGACACGCCCACACTCACCAGTTTTTACATAACTTAATGTTGTTCTCGCGGTTAATTATCCTGGGGAACAATGATAAAATAATAACACTGTTGTTGTGTACTAGTTTTATCATGACATTCATTATAACTGTATGTCTCATTAATATACGATATGCAAGTCATCTGCAATAATATTAAAATAATCAATAGTATGTTAACTTAAAGGATTAGCATCTCTATGTACAACTTAGAGTGAGAATAGTTGAATCAATATATGGCACTCTATGATACTATGTAGTAGAAATAGAAGAAAAGTAAACTTTCTCAAGCAAAGGCTTTCTTTTTAGTATGTTTTAATATGTCAGATAGTGATGTATATATCAGAAGTCTTAGGGAGAGTTGATGATTTAGGAAAAGTGAACCTGTCAAGAGTTATAGCTCTTTTGTGCACATTGCAAAATGTTAACATTCGGCTTTAAATATAAGTATATAATAATGTGGATATCGTCAATGGAAGAGTAGATTAGTATTTTAAATCAACGAACTAGACCATAGATTTTTCGGTATAATAATTGCTGTGAATTAGTTGGGCGTAAGTGTTGAAAAATTCTTATTGAATATATTGAGGCAGAGGATGTGTGGGTATTCTGAGCGAAGTGAGCGGGAGATTCATAGACAGTGAGCTCTCACTAAATAGGTTATAATAGTTGTTATTGAGAAAATAAATATGATTGCAATAATAATGAATAATAATAATAAATAATAATAATATAATAAATAAATAAAATGATAATAATAATAATAATGATAATAATAATAATATATAATAATAATAATAGTTAATGCATTAATAATAATTGCACACAGTACACAAACAAACAAATCAACATCACTCTTTCACAAAATTACAATGGTAATGTAGTCTTAGTAATATAATAAATAATAATTATAATAATAAAATGAAATAATAGTAATAATAAAAGAAATTAGAGATAATAAATTAATAATAGATATATACTAATAATATAAATATCTATAATAAGTTATTGAAATAATATAATAAAATATATTATTTGAGAAAAACACTTTATATATAGTGGATAATTGAAGATTGGATTTAGACTCGATTTTGTTTGAGGAAGGAAAAGTCAAATTAAAGTTTTCGAATGATATAATCAGTATTAGTAAAAATGGTAATAACGCTCCAAAGTGCTAATTAAATATGCTGAGATGAGAGTGTGAACATATTGTTTATAGAGCAAAAGATAAAATCATGAGATACATATAGTGGGAGAGCAGAGAAAAGAGGATTTTGTTATGGGTTTAATATTGAGGGTTGTAATTGAGAGACACTTCAGGCCTGAGAGCGAGACAAGTAGCGAATATCAAGGTATTTAACATACGGACAGGTATGTTAGCTCTGTGGCGGTACCAGGTAGAGTAGGAGAGAAGAGGAGGTGGGATAGAGAAGAGAGAGAGAGAGAGAGAGCACGAGAGTACGTAAAGAGAAGACGAAAGTATGGAGAGGAGAAAATGACAAGAAGAGTATGAGAATATTATCATTGACAACTCAGAAAACATTCGAGAAGAGAGCAGACGAGTGAGGAGGTATATAGAGAAGATAGAGAGAAGAGAGTGAGAGAGTGAGGCAGATCAGAGAGATGGAGAGATTGAATATATTTAACGAAGGAGAAGAGAGAGAAGGATGAGAGAGAGTGAGAGTCAGAGAAGAGAGAGAGAGAGAGAGAGAGAAGAGAGCAGCAAACAGACAAGAGCTCCTCTCCATCTAGTGTCTACAGTGAGAGTATAGTAGATGAAAGTGTATGTGTTAGTAGGAATGGAGGAGTATAGAGTGAAAAGAAGAGAAATGTAGAGAGAGGAGTGAGGAGGAGAAGATGGATGTAAGAAGACTGAATATGAGAGAGAGAAGAGGAGGAGAGGAGACCAGAGTATAGACGTATAAGAATAGATATAGAGAGATGACAAGCAATACTTTGAGCTTTAGCTCGGCAATTCATAGAGAGCAAAGAAGAGAGATTGCACGGAAAAGGGCAACGTCCTTCTTGAGAGGAGTGAGTTAGGCAGGGTAGGGATGCGGAGAGGGTGAGAGAGAAAAGAGAAAGGAGGAGGGATGTATGAGGATGAGAGAGAGGATGAAGAGAGAGAGTAGAGTAGAGAGATGAAAAATACGATGGAGGATAATGAATAGCCATTTAAAGTGTGATTGAGGGTAAGAAGGAGAGAGAGAAGAGGAGTGAGAGAGAGTCACGAGAGAGAATGAGCACGAATGATGAGCGAGAAAAGTCCACACAAAGGATGTAGGGATAGTGTAGGAAGAGGAGGAAACTGAGGAAAGCAAAAGGTGACCGAAGAGTATGAGGTAGTTCATGAGTAGGTTAGGAGAAAGTAAGAAAACGATTGAGAGTATTCCAAATATGAAGTTTAGTTAGAAGTGATTTAGTGAGTAGAGGAGAGATGAGATTGAGAGAGAGGAGAGAAAGAGTTGAGAGAGTGGGTAAAGGAAAGAGAGCTTATTGAGAGCGGAAATAACAAATTCAGGAAAATAACAATATTAGACACTTCCAGAGGTGTGTTATAATATTGCCTAAGGGTGACAGTCTACAGAGCTTGACATGATAATTTCTTCTTTTTTGATTTTTGTTTTTTTTTGTGGTGTGTTTTCTGTTTTATTTATTTAAAGACAAGATAAGAAATTCGAATGTCTACTAAGTAAGATTTGCATCCATGTAGACAATACACCTTACAATAGTAGAAGTTGGTTTTAAGTAAATAGTACTTAAAGTAATAATAATAATAATAATTAATAAATACAATGAATAATAGAGAAAAGATAATAATAACCACATTTCGTTTGATAGACAGAATTAAATGATAGCAATGTGCGGTATAAAAGATAAGTTTAATAATCCACATACATATAAACAGAAATCCATAAAATGTATCTTTATGACCTATAATTGAGTTAATGCGAATATACAATAATATAATAAGAGGTAATATGAGAAGATTGATAAAATAAATAATAAGTATAAAAATAAATGAGACTAGAGTAATAATAATATATAATAATAATAATAATAATTAATATGATTAATTTTAATGAGATAAATATATAAATAGATTAAAAATAAATAAAAAGGGAATATATTAATAAGATAAATAATAATAAATTTGTAAACTTGATAAGTATATAATATATAATTAAAGATAACCTGGTAATTGCAAATATAATATTTAAGCTTAATAATACTATAACAGCGATCATGTAAGAACATTACAGTGTGTAGCTTTTATTGCATCGTTATCGCATTTTGTGATATTCACTTGGACATTTTTAATAGTGTTAGGGGGAAAAGTTTGCATTTAATAGATAATTTTGGAAGATTTCTGTTATCAATCATTTGATTTATTTAATAATAATCGTCTATCTAAGGTTGGCCTTGATAAGAAGGAGATATTCATCTTATTATAAGGCAAGATCCTATATAATTTGAGGGTGTGGTCCTTCTTAACCGTTAATGCTTTAATAAGTAATTTTTTTTTTTGAGGGGTTAAAATAATTCAATCGTCAGGGATAAGTATTATTTTGATGATTTCTCTCTTATAATACAGGCTTATGAATGCTAGGGATAGGTGGTGTCCTTTAGAGTTTCGCGAAGCGGCTGGTTGATCTTCCTGAGAACCCTTGATAGGAGGAGGTTTATCTCTAATGAGCCGTTAACCTCTAGACGAAAATTTTATATTTATGAAACCGCTACAAGATCTTGACATATCTTTCTGAGTGAGTAGTATCATTTAGTGATATTCGGTAACTATAAAGAAATTTCCGGTTGGATTGCGTATGCCTCTTAGATTATTAATTTTATTTAGTTGAAATAGTAAAATTAAAGTTAGCGAGCATAATTAGGTAGTGAAGTCGAGGGGTATTCTAGGCTCTTAATCTTCATTTGCTTCTTGCACTGTCTGGAGAATATCTCCGCGACTCATGGTAAAGGACGATCAAACATTTTAAATTGCTTGGTTTTCTTTAGCTGGCGTTTAATTTGTCCTCTGGCGCTTCATCTAAACATTTCCGGAAACTGTTGACTGACTATTCGAAGGATTTGTTCTGCTTGGGATTATTTGGTGATGGATACCGAAATTGAGGTTAATTCCCTACTTATACCAGATTCAAATTCATTTTGGTTAATTTGCGTTTCAGAATCATTAATTATCACTTTAATCTTTTGGCTGTGACTAAGTTCTTCTTTGGATTATAGAAAGTAAGTTATAAATTAATGAATATTTCATTTTTTTAAATCCCAGCTCTTAGTGAAAGCAAGCCGGAGTAGTCTGAAGGAACAGTTTGGTCATTGTCATTGGGGAGGGGGAGGGGAGAGGGGTTGAGGTTGAGGGGAGAGGGGCATATTAAGAATTTCATCCTCTTGCGAGTCAGTGAGAGACTCAAACGAGAGATTTGGCACTTCATCTTTTTCTTCCTATTCTCCTCCTCGGTTGCCAGATTTTTGTTTATCATTCTTTTTGCCATTTTTATTATTGTTGTTGCCTCTGGCATTGTCTCTATGATTGATATTGTTACTTGTGTTGGTTTTATTATTAGAATCACTGATCTTATTGTTGATTGTGCTGTTGTTATTTGTGTTGGTGGTATTGTTATTATTTCTTTCAGAGTTGCCGTTGTTATTGGCAACTGCGTATTCTTGATTTCTGGTATTTGCCATGTCAGAAAGTTTGTAAACTTGTTTATGGCTTTCAATTTTTATTTATTTAATTACACCTCTATTAGATATTACAAATGTTTTAAATGGCACTACTGGTTCGCAATTTGATACACTTATTTTAATGATGGGGCACACAGACTGCACTAGCACATTTTAATAAATGTTAACAACACAGGAGAGACAGATTCGCACTTCCACACTCGACAGCGTGCTGAGTTATATAGGATAATAATATTAATAATAATATAATAATAATAATAATAATAATAATAATTAATAATGATAAGATAATTGATAAATGATTAATGATAATAATAATAATAATAATAATAATAATAATAATAAATTATATAATAATAATATATATAATAATAATATGCAATATAATAAATAGATAATAATAATAAAAATATAATGATATAAAATAATAATCAATAATAAATAAATTTAATATATTTTATGACTATGACAATAAATTTTGGTTCAAACCAATATAACAACACTACTACTATAATAAAATGATGATAAATATTACCTATATTCATTTCTTATAATAAAATAATAATTAATAATAATAATATATATAAAATAGTAATAATATATATAATAATGTAATATAATAATAATAATAATACTATAATAATAATTATAATAAATAATAATAATATTAATATAATAATAATAATAATATAATAATAATAATAATAATAAATAAAATAAATAATAATAATAAGGAATAATATAAAAATAATAATAAAAAATACTACTACACTACTACTACACTACTATTACATTACTACTACACTACTACTACTACTACTAATATAAAATAAAATAATAATAATAATAATAATAATAATAATAATAATAATAATAATAATAATAATAATAATAATAATAATAATAATAATAATAATAATAATAATAATAATAATAATAAATAATATATAATAATAATAATAATAATATAATAATAAAATAATAATAAACCCCCTTAAATAATAATATAATAGACATGAGAACTCATAAAATCTGCTCAAATTTATATTACAGCATCCGTTAAATTAAATTCATCTTATGACTTTAGGAGCAAGAAAATCGACAACCCGAACAATGAACTGAGCCAAAATTTACTTCACAAATAAAATAATGATCGTATTAAACAGGAAACAACACAGCGAAAAAGGAAGATGAAGAAGCAAATAAAAAAGAAAAACTTGGGATAGATTTAATGCTTCTAAAAGCATCACTCTATCTTTAACAATCTTTGAAGCTAAAAAAAAACTGAAAGCTTTTAGAAGAACATCTAATGTCGACAATTGTGATACGAAAAGTGGCTGAAAGCATTCCTCACTTTATATCTTCTTTATGCTAATTTCTCTCAGCTAAACTAGACTCCTTTCCCCATTAAATCTTCCCACAAAGGTTTACTCTTCTTATCTTAAAATCGATTGCTTTCCAACTTTGATGAATACAGTACTTAAATGCATTTTATATTGTATACAATATACTGTATATACTATACTATTTTATATCAATATATATAATATATATATATATATAACTATATAATATATATTATATATATATATATATATGCTTATATATAATATAGTATATATTAGTATATTATATATATATATATAGTATATACATATATATAATATATTTATATTATATAAATATATTTAAATATAATATATATATATATATATATATATATATATATATATATATATATATATATATATATATATATATTATATATTATATAAATATATATATATTTAAATATATATAGTATATACATATATATATTTATTATATATACTATATATTATTAGTATATATATATATATAATGCATTTATTTCTCATTATATATATATATATATATATATATATATATATATATATATAAAGTACACCAAGTAGTTCCAAATGCAATATTACAAAAGTTAAGCTGCCGTAGGCCGGTAGGAGATTAGTACCACCAAAGCGATAACTTATGATGTCAATATTTAACCTTCACACTTTAAACTTTGAAGGTTTTGTTTTTTGCACAGTAAGTTAATATGGAATGGACTATAAATAAAACCGTAGTGGTGTTGTAGAGTTATATTTTAAGTGGCACATAAAAAAATTACTATTTTCAAAACTCTCCAACCGTTAGGTATTAGCCGTCTTTTGTGTATAGGGCAACAACATTATACATTGGTACTCGTGACGTGGAAAATTTCATAGATTTGGTAGGCAACGTTATGATCGGACACTGCAGGTTTTCGAGCTCCCTAAGAATTCAATGTCTTAGATCATCAGGGAGGACTTAAGGTTAAGGTCTTACAAAAGACGCGCAAGATATCTTTAAGAAAGTAGGAAAGAAAAATGTAAGTGCCTGCTTGGCTGAGTATACGCATGATCTACAATGAAAAATTCTCTTTACAGAATGAAAAATATTTAGAGTGAAATAATTTTTTTCACAAGCAGAACCATAGGGGTGTATGCTAAATCCTCAAAGGGAATCAGCAGAATCTGCAGTACTACACACACTTACAGACACATTGAAGAGGCACTATCCATCTAGTAATACCAGGTGGAGAGTATGTTACAAAAGTGTCACAGCATCCGTCTTGTGATAAAAGTATAAAACTTACAATAGACATGAATAAAACCTTTCAGAGGTGTGGCAAAAAAAAAAAAAAAAAAGTGGGTTTGAAATTTTGAGTGAACCTTTCAACAGGATTCAGCACCGGCACAAAAGCAAATTCCACTCAAATCCATAACAGTAACAATGGTCACACCAGGTCTCTTCTGCCAGATGACACAGCCTGGCAGCAAGGAGATAGGTTTAGAGAGTACACCTGTCTGAATGAGCAACAAATATTACAAAGTGAGCTAAACATAGATGCAGAACTTAGGGAATGATTGTGTGTGCAATTCATTACTGACTGATCTTAAAAGACTATATTTCCGGTAAGAAAGTAAGATCTCAATGCAGAACGTTGTAGTTTTTGTATTAACAATGTTTATAGATTCTAACTATAGATACATAAATTGAAAATGCTTATCGTTTGTATATGGTAATCTGTAATTTGGTGTGTAACTATTTTTGAAATACCAATAGGTAGGTGGTGGCTGAAAAACCATGATTTTAAAAAAACCAAAAACCATTGGTTTTTTAAAAAAAAACAAATAAACCAATGGTTTTTTTGGTTTTTATGCTATTTTGATGGTTTTATTGATAGTTTTAATGTAGTTTTTAATTGTTTTAATAGATTTTAAAGGTAAAAATCACTACTGTTATAAGATAAAGCTAACACATATTTTAAAATTCCTTAATAAATTTCTTTAGGTTCTTAAATTTCAAATTTTCTTGATAACTGTAAACTGGTATAAAATTATTATTTTTTGAGTTTTACATAAACTCATAAAGTAAAAAATAAGAGGGTATATTATAATATATAAACCCTATCTGAAAAAAAGGTTATACTTCTATTATTTTTACCACAAGGCAATCCATATTTTCGTTTATTCAAATTAACATATAATGATATACAAATGAATCCTTATTTATCTCATATTTTAGGTCACTAAGAATAAGGAAAGGTATGAGAGTTACAGTTGGCGTTATGTTGGTGTTATATATATATTATTGTTGGCAGAGCATATATATATATATATATATATATATATATATATATATATACATACATATGTATATTATATATAGGAAGATATATATATATATATATATATATATATATATATATATATATATATATATATATATATATATATATATATATATATATATATATAGAGAGAGAGAGAGAGAGAGAGAGAGAGAGAGAGATTCATCATTAAAAGTCGAAACTGAAATTATCATTAAGAATTTTATAAAAAAAAAACTAATTTCCCTGCTATAGCTGTTGCCAACCTATTTCTAATGTTGCTGTGCATAAGTCTGAAAGTTGAAAATACTCTTTCAACATTAGCATTTGATGAAGTTGCTGATAATATGCTTACTATTTTATATATAACCTTCTCATCTAATTTTTCTTTGAGATATCTGTACCAAGATGAAGGAGTCACTGCTGACAACAGAGAATCATCAAATAGGTAACTTTTATGAAATGGAGGAGAATTTGCTCTTAAATTTATACATATGGACATCAGTTCAGATACCATTTTCGATAAATTCCATTGCTTTTGAATACTCATCCTCTGGAAGTACTGCGGTCTGATATCTTGGATTAAAAATATACGCCAATAAGTGAGCTTCTGTTTCTGCGTGATGATACCTCCTTTTTACTTTTGCTAAATCTTGTCTGTTGAATGGTGGATTAAGCTGTTCTAGCTCCAAGCTCATATTTTTCCAAATATAAACCGCATCACTTAGTTTACAGTCATTGCCTTCTAGCTTGGTTAATGCTGTGGCCACACACTCCACACATGAGTTTTATTATAAACTTTTGAAATGTGGCATCGATGGGTAGAAAATGAATTCCCAACTCGAAACAAGAATCATGTTTTAAACTTGTTAAATTTACAATCATATATATATAAATTTTAAATAAAAATATAGAAAAATTAATATATATATATATATATATATATATATATATATATATATATATATATATATATATATATATATATATATATATATATATATATATGTTGGTTAGGAAATTTTGGTTAGGTAAAATCAGCAGAAAATTTTTTATTGCCTTTCAGTTACTCTTCGATTAAAAAATTGAGAAAACCATATCAACATGCTAAAGAAAATCATTAATAAATATATTTTTTAAATATTTTATTTATTATTTTTTTATGGTTTAAAACCATTGGTTTTTATGTGGTTTAAACCATGGTTTAAACCAATGGTTTAAACCAAATCTCTGTTTAAACCATCTTCACCCCCATATATATATAAGGAGTGGTAGTAGAGTAGAGTGCTGATATATATTAAGGCTATATATGCAGAAGAGGTATAGATGGTGGAGTATATGTAAGTTATTGCTATATATATATATATATATATATATATATGTTATACAGATATATTGGTTAGAAAGTTGCTGGTGCTATATATATATATGCTACATATATATATAAGAAGAAGAAAGGGATATACAAGTTATGGTTACATAATAGTAGTGTATATACTATGTTGGGAAAAGTGTTATATAAGGTTGCTGGGTTAGCAAGAAAGAGCAGCAGCAGCATATATATATATATAGCAGAGGCAGCAGTAGTAGCAAAAGGAGCAAGAGCAGGCTAATATGGGAGGTATATGTTGGCAAATAAAGAATATATGGAGGAGTATATATATATATATAAGTATAAAGATATGGTAGAGTTTCGTGAAAGAGAACATGTAAATATAATAACCTATTTTTTTAAATTTTGGAATTTAATATTACATCGTTTCTCCTTTGAAAAGTTTAAAATTGTGCTGTTTTTCTCCGTGGAATGACGGCAGGTAGTGGTTTCTTAATTGAAACCTCATTTAAATATTGAATTAAAGAATACTTGACTGTGTTGATTTTTCCTTTTGAATTTTAATTGACAAAAATAATTTTCATAATTTCATTGATTTGAAATTACTCTTCAAAACGCATGGATTTATTTAAATTAAATATGTTATTCTGCAAGTGTAAAAGTGCTAACGTTTAATCGCTTGTCATCTAAAAGTCCTTCATGTTTTCTTTGAAAAACTATAACTATACAACCGTCTCCTCTGAGAAAGTGAATAGAGTGATATAGCAGTTGAGCAGGCAGGTATATATATATATATATATATATATAGTGTATATGTATATATATATATATATATATATATATATATAGGTAAAGATGAACATTTCGTCTGACTCTCTTTGATATCTCGATAGTCGATTCTTGATAGCATATCGATATATACATATATATTGAGCAAAGAAGCAGTTACATAGTTACATATATATATATGCTGCTGCCATATATATATATTATATTATATGGTACATACAGCGCATGGCGTTAGCTGGCTGGTTATTGCTGGAGCGCTGGCTATTGCTAGCAGTATACATACATACAGTAGCATAAGGCTGGTTGGCATATGTTGTTATATGTTAAGGCATATGGCTGCTGCTGGTTATGCGGCATATATATGAAGGAAGAATAAAGAAGAGTAAGGACTAGTTATATATATTATACATATATATATATTAAATAGTTGAAGTATATATATATATATATATATAATACGTTTGTAATTAATAATTACTATTTCAAATAGTTTTGAGACTTATAGTCTGGGTAAGAATAGATTGTTGCGAATAAATGTCCCAAAAGTACTCATTTTTTGGGATTTATTGTTTTTTGGGTATATCACTAACGAATACCTTATTTGGTACCACCCCGATGTCAGAGTCGGGGTCTCTCGGCCTCTAGGTGGACTGGGACGAGAATCTTTCTCCTGTGGGATATCCTCCTCTGAACCCCTGCTTCCTGGGTCTCTGTAATGTGGTCTCTCCTGACTCTCTCTCCTGTCCTCATACTGAGCCCCAAAAAGGGTTAATAAAAACTCATTTTAGCTCATCGCCTGTGTCAATTAGGCTTCGCCAAACGCTGTAAAACTAGCCCCCGAGTAACTTACCGATCAGAGGGTTTAGTAGATGCCGAAATATATAATATATATTTGGATATATTAATGTAAATCAGAGTTGTTACTTTAGAAATCTTTTTATATTTGACCTACAAAATTAAAGAAATGTTTTAAAACATCAGCTATATTATAATATATATATATATATATATATATATATATATATAGGTTATATATATATATAGCAGCAGGACCTAGTAAAAAACTGAAAGAGGAAAGTTAAGTTGCTGTTATACATGTTATGTTATGCTGGTTATATATTGATATATATATATATATATATATAAGAACTATTAGAGTTGTTACCCTGTAAATCTAAAAAATTTGATAAATCCAGTAATAATATTTTGCGAAAACAGTATACTTGGAGCCAATGTTTACTATTAACATAAAAATAAAGCTTTCCTCCTATTTTTGTAATTTCAATTCTTTCTTACACTTTTCACAAACTTTTTTATCTACTATGAAACAAACTATAAAATCATTTACGTAATTTCAATTTTTTCTTAACACTTTTCACAAACCTTTTAAACTACTATGAAACAAAATGTTGCAAGAATGCTAAAACTTTATAATCATTTTTCACAAAAAGCAGTTAAATTTTTAAAAGAGGGAATAAAATATGTGGGACCCTCACTCTTCAGGATGTTAAAAAATTAATGACGTTTACTATCTTATATATAGATATTTAATTTGAAACGGTCAATTAATTAAAAGGAATATAGCCCTGTCGCTGAATGATCTAGTTCATTCCTGTAAAATGGTTTCGATATTTTGTAACAAATATCGATAACATCGATTTCAGGTCAGACGAATTCTTCATATATATATTTGGTATATATATATATATATATATATAGAGTATATATATGTATATATATATATATATATATGAGATATGAAGAAGGTATATTGTATAAAGAGTTGAAGTTATAAGAAGGCGATAAGAGTTAAGCAGTTGAGCATACATGGCGTTGCTATTGGCGTTATTATGGAGTTGAGCATATGAGCAGAGAGTATATGGTATATATGCGTATATATATATATATATTTATAAGTAGTATAGTATAACTGACTGCCGGAAGGCCGAGAGACTCCGACTCCTACCATCTTTGAGGTTAATCCATAGGCTCCTTTTAGGTAATCAAACCTTAGGGTTTTAAGGTCAGGAGACCGGAATTTCTAAGGTCTGAACACTGACTCATGTTCCGAGCCCGAACTCATGGGTTTTAGCCCAGAAGGGGGCTGAGCCTCCCCAAAGGGGGCTTTTAGTTCCTGGAAGGTTTTAAAGACTGGTAGGATCATTTTTGATGATCCAATCGATTTATCGATGTTTATTACCCCTAAAACGATTTTTAAATCGTCTTTCTATGTGCTCTGGTTGGCTTTTTACATTGAAAAATATAATCGAAAGAAAATTATTACTATAATTAACATTCGATTAATCGTGGTATTTTGAGAAGCATTTGGTTGATACCCGATTTTTCTATGAAGGAGTTAACGTATCTGGCTGAAACGTGGTATATTGTCTATTGGTAAGTTAAACTGATTACCGCCGTTTTGGTGACCGTAGGTCACCCCTAAAGGGGTGTTGCCTCGTAGAAGCGAGGTCAAATTCGTCCTGAAACCCATGTTAGGCTTAACGTACCGGGTTAAAATTTGAATGTGAGATATATGATGACGTATTACGTCCCTGTGCGCCCCTCGTAATGGGTCGCTCCCCCCTAAAAATTAAATTGATCGTAGAAGACTGAAATTTGGAGAAAGGATTCGGACTCGGAGATGGAGAAGGATTCCGAAGAAGAAGAAATGCATGGAATGCAAAACAGAGGAAGAAGAAGAAAGGAAGAAGGAGGAAGGAAGAAGAATGAGAAAGGAGGAGTAGGAGAAGGATTCAGAGTCGGTACCGACACCGGTGCTGGAGCCGGTGCATTCGTTTAATAATACACATTACTTACTGTTCACATAACTGATTCTGTTCTAACATGTACATGTCGTCAATTGCATTGCATCTTGCAAAGATAACCCGTTTTTCTAAATGTTGAAGACTGACATTTATATTTTCAAATCTCATTTTCTTTTTATAAACGTCAACTAATATAATTTATATATATATATATATATATATATATATATATAAAGGGACATACATATATATATATATATATATATATATATATATATATATATATATATATATATATATATATATATATATATATATATATAAAATATATATATTTATATATATATATATATATATATATATATATATATATATATATATATATATATATATATATATATATATATATATATATATATATATATATATATATATATATATATATAAGTATATATATATATAAAGGGCGACCAAATCTCGATTTTCACTATTTGCGGATGCTGATACTTATTTTTATTATCCATGGATTGGGGATGCGAATGGTGGATAGTTTTAGATATCAAGAGTCTAGCTACAAATATTTGAATATTTTTAGTTGCTTAAATCATTTGAATAAAAATATATCACCTATCAGTTAATCATTATTACAATTGTGATGAGGTTCTCTATTTAGGAGATTTCAATATACACAATGATGAGTGGTTGAGGTCCTCTCATACTGATTTTGATGAATTGAACCAACTGGTTAGGTAACCATACATATTCCTGATTGTGTCAACCAATTCTGGTACATCTTTGACTAAGACACCACTAGTAATTCTATTCATAAATACCCCATCTTCTTTGTTATTGGTAAATCTGAGTACAGCCTTTTTATAACTCTTAAATTTAATCCTTCTCTTCAACAGCTCCATCTTAACCTAAGCATGTCTTCTAGTACTTTAATTGGAATGATTGGAGTGCTTTGTATTGCTTTATACTATCTAATGAGTGATCGCTTTGACTCTGAAGACGCTTCGGCATCTGCCGATAAGGTGATGGACTGTAATCGACTGTAATCACTGATGGGATGAGCAATTAGCCTAGGGACAGTGATTATAGGGTGTGGAAATATTCTTGTTCTGATATCGAGTTTGTTAGTTTTTATTTAACTCTGAATTGTTGCAAGAATATTAGTCGAAGCAAAGTGAATTTTCAATAAGCAAAAATGCGTTGACCTCTTGGTTTTGCTACTGACAAATCTTTCCGACCACTTGTTAAAAATTGATAATAACCAGGACTGGGGAGTCGGTTAATATTCTGCCGGCTCCGTCTTCGGAATTTTAAAGATAACCGGCAACAGCATTTTAAAATTGCTCGGTTCCTGTTCCTGCTCCGGCCCCGGCTTCAGCTCCGACTCCTACTCTTAGTTATAATTTCACCCTCATTTACACATGATATGATTAAATCTCTATGTTATAAATTTTTATGGTATCATAAATAAGATTGGTTGTTAGTGACACCTTCATATTAACCTACAATTTAAAATTTTTAAAATATTTTAAAGAATTTTGTTTTGAAAATAAAATAAATTATAATTAACTTTTTCTTTCTATCTTTAAAATAATTCGTCTTTGAGCTATATGAAAATATGTTATATAATTTTATTTAAAACTGTTGTTTCTTAAAAATAAAAAACTGCTTCAAACAAATCCTCCTTTAACGATGCTCTTAGAATCAATTTTGTAATTTTTAGATCCGGAAATAAACGCTTAACACTCACTTGAATGTTGAGTGGGAGGCAAAGCTGTAACTGTGTAAGCATCATCTTGCAAAATTTTAGGATAATAAAGGATTGTCTCCGTAACTATTAACATTGATTTCCGGGTTGATTTTCGTTATGATATCTAATACCTTACGGAATTCTACTTTGCAATTTTCCAAAGGATTTCTTGGGTTGAAGGTCATTTATTGACTGATTGTCATTTTTCATTCGCTTTTCTGAGTGTTCCTTGGTCCCATTGCTTATTAACATTGGCTTTATCATCTCTACTTGACAAAATATCACAAGAATGAATTTCTCAAACTAATAAACTAATATACTACGACTCAAATTTCTGTTCGATAGTGTTATTCATTCATTTCTTAACAGAAAGAGCATTCCTAGCTTTCAAGATCAGATCTTCAGTTTTGAGGAAGATTCTGAACTGTGGATCAATATAAATGGCCAAAAAAGATTTTTATTTTTGTTAAATTTCTCTCCTTTTTCCATTCTTTCACAAAATTTTTGTTATTCTAAAATCTCTCCTTTATTTTCTAATATATTAATGAGATTCTTCCATTCTCCATAAAATTTTCTATCAATCATGTCCTCTGCTTGAATTTTCTTTGCTGTAAGGTAGGAATATTTTAATAATTCTCGAGGGTTTCAAATTGCTCTCATTGACTGCTGGGGAGAGAGAAACTTTAGGTGTATCTCACTTTTCCCAGTAATTTTGGGGCACGTGCTACTTTTGCTATTTGTCTCGCCTTGTTTATTAGATATGCTGCAAGAGTTTTGTAAACTGAGAACTCCTCACTTCATGCGCGGAATCAATAGTAACGTCATTGAAACAATCTTTTTATACTTTTACCATATTCATTTTGAAAATCAACTAGTAATTTTTCTTTAAGAAATTCAATAAAATACGTTTCACGTTAGTAGTAAGGGGGGACAACCGACGGGTAGCCAGATTTAAGGCTAAATCTGGAAATCTGGTACTATTTGGTATGTTTTAGCATTTTTGGTACTTTTTTCTGGAATCCTTGTTTTTTTTTTTTTTTATTTATTTTTTTTTTATTTTATTTTATTTTATTTTTTTATCCGTTGATTTTTATTTCGGATCTTTGACTTGAGCCTGAGCCTGAGCCTTCGATCGACGCGTTTTTGCCGCAGGTTCCCGCGTTATTACCGCCGTTCGCTCTTCGGTTCATTTTTTACGGCCATATCCTTCGTCAGTAGAACTTTTATCATCACTCCCTCTTCAGGTGCATCCTCGAGGTAAACTGAGTGGCACTGCATATTAGATATAATTTTACCCCTTTGTCTTGAAAGGCGAAATGAATTTTGAAACACCTGTTTCCCATAATTCTTATGAGATTTTGACATGAACAAGAGGGGAAGAATTCAGAACAAAGAAATGAAGGGTAATGGCATATATTCTTGTTACTTGAAAGGGGAAAAATTTAAGAATATAAACACACACACACACACACACACACACATACAATAATATATATATATATATATATATATATATATATATATATATATATATATATATATATATATATATATATATATATATATATATTATTTTATTTATATATATTATATATATATTTATATATATATATATTTATATATATATATATTTATTATTATATATATATATATATATATATATATATATATATATATATATATATATATATATATATATATATATATATATATATATATATATATATATATATATATATATATATATATATTTATATTTATATTACTACATTTATATATATATATATATATATATATATATATACACAGCACCTATGCACGCACACATGCACATAAACATTTATATATATATATATATATATATTGCTAATTATAGGCAAATATGAACGTTATATATATATATATATATATATATATATATATATATATATATATATATATATATATATATATATATATATATATATATATATATATATATATATTGGTTAATTATACCCATATACGAACACACACACACACGCAATACACATATATATATATATATATATATATATATATATATATATATATATATACCTATATATATTTATATATATATATATATATATATTTATATATATATATATATATATATATATATATATATACATATATATATATATATATATATATATATATATATATATATATATATATATATATATATATATATATATATATATATATATATATATATATATATATATATATATATATATATATATATATATATATATATATATATATATATATATATATATATATCAAGTCATTAGCCTACATGGCTTAGGAATTTCCTAAAGACGTTCATATTTAATATATACATTTCGTTTTCTTATGTATTTTGTTAAAAGTTAATGTTATTTACTTATTTATTTTAGTTTTTGTTTAATTTTATTTTTATTTAAAAAAGAATCTATATATTTTTAAAACTTTTATTTATTTTTGTTTTGTTTCTTTAAACATTTTGTTTTTACTAAAAAATTTATTCTTTTATGTTTATAACGTAAAAAATTTGCATTTTTACATACCTGAAAGCAGTAAACCAGTAAATCTGTAAATCAAAATACCTTCCAGCCACCCTCCTACCCATCCATGATCTTTTGATCTATTGATTCAAGTCATATTTTGCATAATATAACACAAAACTTTTATTTATTTTGTTTTGTTTCTTTAAACATTTTTGTTTTTACTAAAAAAATTATTCTTTTTATGTTTATAACTTAAAAAAATTTGCATTTTTACATACCTTAAAGCAGTAAATCAGTAAATCAGTAAATCAAACTGCCTTCCATCTGCCCTCCTACCCATCCGTGATCTATTGATCTATTGATTCAAGTCATATTACGGATAATATTTTGTATAACATAACACAAAAACTTTTATTTATTTTGTTTTGTTTCTTTAAACATTTTGTTTTTACTAAAAAAATTATTCTTTTTATGTTTATAACTTAAATAATTTTGCATTTTTGCATACCTTAAAGCAGTAAATCAGTAAAACAGTAAATCAAACTGTCCTCCATACCCTCATACCCTTCCATGATCTATTGATCTATTGATCTATTGATTAAAGTCATATTTTGCATAACATAACACAAAAATTTTTATTTATTTTTGTTTTGTTTCTTTAAACATTTTGTTTTTACTAAAAAATTTATTCTTTTTATGTTTATAACTTAAAAAATTTGCATTTTTACATACCTGAAAGCAGTAAAAAAGTAAATCAGTAAATCAGTAAATCAGTAAATCAGTAAAAATAAATTAAATACACCGAAATAAGAAAAGAACCGATCCCTTATCAGTAAAACCACTTAGCGTTATCTCGAAACACGGGTCCTTATCACCTATCAAAGGAGCCGCCGTGGGAAAGTGAAAGTATTCCATACAGTGCTCAGTGACCTTGTTAGCGCTGAACCTGTAGACATACTACTATATATATATGTAGAGGGGGGCAGTTGCCCCTAAATTTTGACGAAATAAATATTATGAACCTTATATGTTTGCCAGACGACGTTTTTAAGGGATTTGTAGTAGATAAACTGAAAAAATACATCAATCGATAGATAATGAAGTAGTAATTACTAATTACTAACGTATATTATTTTTTCTGAAGTTTTAATGTGTTTTCGTTTTCATATTGTCTTAAAGTCAACTAGCTTTGTGCTTTATACAGCTGGATTCTTCTGACATTATTCTCCGCTAGAACTCTCTTTCAGTATGTCGATAGCATTTGCGGCTGCCAAAGCTGTTACAATCTCGGAGGGCGTACCCGTTGATATTCAGCTGCAGACAACCATCAAAAAAAAAAAAAACAAAAAAAAAAAAAAATATAAAAGAAATTTTGAAGAAAATAAATATATATAATATATATATATATATATATATATATATATATATATATATATATATATATATATATATATATATATATATATATATATATATATATATATATATATATATATATATATCACTCAACCTTTGCCCCCTAAATGAAATCCCGCCTACGCCCATATATATCGGTATATATATATATATATATATATATATATATATATATATATATATATATATATATATATATATATATATATATATATATATATATATATATATATATATATATATATATATATATATATATATATATATATATATATATATATATATATATATAGATATATATATATATATATTTAAAATAGCTACCTATTAGCCGTCAACAAGGTGAAAGTACTAAAAAACGAATCTATTACCCTGCTAAACATAAAATAAACGTCGACCAAGGAATGTAAAATAGCTTATTTTTATTTTCTTTTCGAATGAATTTTATGAAATTTTAATAAAAGAATTAAAAATATTTTTTCTAAACATATAAATTGTGTCTTGAACAAAGTGTCATTTTCTTATCAGCATACGATTAATATCTCACTTTACACATTGGAATCTCGTCCTGTTAGACATAAGATTTTGTTGTGAAAGGTATGTTATTGTGATGTGATATTGTGACAAGTTTGCACATTATAATTTAAAAAAGTAAAGAAAATACAATTAGTTTTTTTTAAATATTTACACAAAACATTTTAAAAGTTAACTTAAAAAGGCATTATTAATTAAAGCTTAATAACAAACATTTTTATGTAAAATTAGGAAAAATGAAATGAAGTAAAGAATTTTGTTTCTCGTTTTTGTTCACCATTGCAAATTAACGTTCATGAATTCGATACTACTACTTTAACAAAACGGAAATTCATTAATCTCTCTCTCTCTCTCTCTCTCTCTCTCTCTCTCTCTCTCTCTCTCTCTCTCTCTCTCTCTCTCTCTCTCTCTCTCTCTCTCCTCAATAAAAGGTAGGCTTCGCAAATAGCAATCAATAACGTATGAATAATGAAATGTAACAAATAAACATTTATACGCTCCGTGGCCGTCGAAATATAAAATTTTGTTTAATTAATTCGAAAAAATATTTTTAAGGAAACCTCGAAATTTTTTTATTATTCTTAATTCGTTCACCGAAAATCCAATAAACTTTAGCATCACTTTTTACACTCCGCAATTGCAAGGGCTTGTATTTATTTATTTCTATTTTACATTTTTGTTTATTAAATAACTTATTTTCTTATTCATTTCTAACCCCATTTTATAAATGCGAGTTATAGAAGATTTTATAAAAGTCAATAAATAATTAATTTGATAAACTCTAAATGACAGAAAGCTTATTTTGAAATAAACTCGAGTTTACTTTTCAAATTACATTTCAACCTATTGATCGAATAACATTAATTATTATCATAATGTAAATAATATAATTTAATAAAGAAAGCCATTAAGTAGTGTTTCAATTTTGTTATTATTTTAATAAGTAATTAGATATCGATTAACATCTTTTCATTAATTCCGTTTTGATTACAGAAGTGTAAACATGGAAATGTTATTTCTCGTTTAGTTGGATTGACCGATGTTGAAGCATTTGGATCGTTCCATATTGTGTTCTTTGTTTTAGTTTATTATTGCAAATTAATAATAAATAGATTCTTTCTTTAATAAATTACGTTTTAGACATTCTGGTAATGTGTGACAGTGAGTGAAATTAGACCGCGACTTCATGATGGGAAAAATGAAGTTTTTTGTTCATAATATCGAGCTTTTTGAGAGTATTTACCTAGGGTTTTGTTTAAAATGTGTTCAAATCTTTGGATTTTTTCCTTATTCTTTGCACAGCATAAATTCTGTCAAAAATGAGACTGATCATCAGTATGGTAAAACACAACAAAGAAAATTATTGGTTTTGAGATTTCCTTTTATGCTATGTGTTGAAATGATTTCGCTGATTGTATTGATACTTCACTACATTTATGAATTCAATTTTCTGCTGCCTTATTTCTTCAAAGATATTACAATTCTTATTCTTAGCCTTTGTTTTGAAAATGCTACTTCCTTTATAGGTGGCATGGTTTTGGTTTTTTTGTACATAAAGAATAGCAAACGTTTACTTGTAGTTATGAAAGAAACCAGCAAAATTGCTGGCATAGTTGGTACCAATGGAAATATGTCAAAACTTTATATCATTACATCATCAACAATTATTACATTCTTATGTGGAACATTGGTATTATGTGTTGGAAATACTTTTATAAATGTGTTAAACATGGCATCAGCTTGTATAATGATTATAAATATACACGTAAATATTAGTGTTTACAGATTTATGCTTAATCTCCAAGCGAGGTATTTTGTAATGATTATCAAACCATTATTGTGGAACTATAATAAGGATTTAATTGATTATGACTCTGCACTGGAAACCTATCGCGAGACTCTCAAAAACTGGAAAAATCTGAAGAGATTCCACAAATCCATTTGTTACTACTTCAATCCTTTGTTATTAACTTACTTGACCTATTTTGTTATCCTCATATTTATAGAAGTTTTCCTCATGATATTCGACAATTACCCTAGCATTTCGGATAGAATTTTCTTTTATACAGTGTACGTTGTAATAACATCTGCCTGCCTTATTCAACTACTTTGGGCACCTTCGTATCTTGTTAATAAGGTAAAGGATTGTAGAGAACAAATACTAAATAATTAATAGCTTTGTACAAAAAGAATAAAAAAGCAAGTTCCTGCAAACCTAAGAAATACTTTCGACCTTTATTTTTTTCTTCTGATTTTCCAGAAATATCAAATAAGCGAAAAATTGCAAGAAACAGTTAACACTTACCCCTCTCTTCCAGCTGAACGTGAGGTCTGATTAAACTATTTTTATCCATATATATATATATATATATATATATATATATATATATATACACACACACACACAAAACATATATATATATATATATATATATTACATATATACATATATATATATATATACATATATTACAAAAGTAACATATATGTATAAGCATACATATATACATACATATATATATATAGTCAGTGATATGTTATTAATAGATATATATATATATATATATATATATATATATATATATATATATATATATATATATATATATATATATATATATATATATATATATATATATATATATATATATGAGTGTGATGACAGAGTGTTTTATTAAACAAAAATTGATTGTTAGGAAACTTCACATCACAGCGGTTGCTAGAGTGATCTCAAAGAAAATTGAATTTTTGTTTAGACCGCGAAATTTTTTTCTCTTCTCAAGTTACTCCAACAATACAAGGGTTTCATCCATCCTTGCTTGGAGTACTGTTCTCGTATCTGAAGATTCTCCAGCCTTGCCTGTATTTTGAATTAGGTCGAGTCAAAGACCAAAATACTTATAAAATGTTCAGTACTTTCTATCTTACTTTTAACCCTTTATCTTTACAAAGCAAGGTTGGAGCTTTATCTCTTTTTCTATAAGTAAGTACTACAAGACCACTGTCCAAGGAAACTGTTTTCGTATTCCACCATCTTTACTACGCCCTTGATGATGGGATGCAGTGTCATCACATGAATTTTGTGTCAACATAGCAAATCCAGGCTTATTCATTGTAACGCACCATTCTTTCCAGCCACTTCAGTTTTGTGGAAATCTCTTCCATCTTCTGTATTTCCTGATGAATTTAATTTATCTCACTTTAAAGCTGTCGTCTGTATTAATCTCCAAAATTTGAGTTACGTAGGGAGTCTGAAGTGATTTTATGATTCCAGTTTTTCACCCCTTTTTTAAAAAGGGCAATGCCAGTGAGTAGTGGTGAGAAATAAGAAATTAAATATTATATATATATATATATATAATTCATATATTAAATACTAGATATATATAATAATATATATATAATAATACTATATATATATATATATATATATGATATATATATAATATAACCGTATTATTTTCAGATACGGTCTTTCATTGAAATGATAAAAGAAGACAAATAACACTACGATGGATCGACATTACGGTCTTTTCAAGTTAAACCAAAGCAAACTAATCAGTGTGAGTACAAACTCTTCGAAAGATCTTCGAAAGTTTTAAAGTTTAATGATTCAAAATTTCTACACTGGGGCTGGCGGGGCGGGACGGGGCGGGGCGGGCGGGGGTGTTAACGTGACAAAAGAAGTAATAAATTTGTTAATGTTTGTGTTGTGTTGTATTGTGGTAGTTTTAATTTTACAATACCGTAAATAGTTTATACTTTTATTAAGTCGAAGTTCACCCACGTGTTACAAACGCATTAAGTAACAGATTATCATTTAAGCGTTACTTGCATCTTTGTAGAGCTGCATACAATTATTCGTCGTAAAGTTTCCATTAAATCTTTCTAACGTTGTGTGGTCGGTGGTGTGTGTGTTTGCTGTGTGTTGTGTTTTTATAACTAATCATCAAAATATTGGATGTTGTGTTTATCAATAAAATAACAATTGGTGCTGATTGACATGATAAACACGTTTGGAACTCGCAAACATTTTAGCCACCACGAGAGAGTAATATTTCTGAACAGCTCAATTTTCCCAAAACTCATTTTTCTCAAAATGAACTTTTTGTCACTTATAGCTACAGCTAGGAAGCCGGATTCGAAGGCGATTTTTTTTAGGGGTGGAGCCAGAGTCGGAGCAAAGGAAAAAAAATTACTATATTAAAAGTGATTCAGGAGCGATGTTGGTCCTCAAATTTTAAAAAATGGAGCCCAAGTTTGGAAATTTGTATCCATTAGTTGGAGCCTCAAACTTTATTAACTTTTATAAGTTAATAAGTTTTATTAAATCCTTTTATTAACTTTTAATTTTATTGTATGGACAATATTATTATTATATATTTACTTTATTAACTTTTATAATTTTATTATATAAGCTTTTAATTATATTACGTTTCTCATTTTATTCTGTATCTATCCTGCCAATATCTTGCATCACACTACTACAACAATTTATCATACCTATTATTTTATTTTGACTTACTTATGTGATAAGAAATTAAATTATTTTTCTTACAAACGGCAGCTTTATTTTTTACTTTATTGCAACTTTTTTTAACCTAGTTTTATTAACTCTTTCCCTTGTGAATGAAATACTTTCAAAGGTTTATTAATCTCAGATTTATTTTATGAAATCTTGTTTATTAAACTTTTACCTTTTTATTTTATCAATTAAATAAATTAATTTAATTGCAATTTACTTTAAGTTTTTTTAATTTAATAGCTTTTATTATTTTTTTAATTTTCATGTATCTTACAAAATATTTTTCCTCTAATTTTTTTCTCCCTCTAAGGCTGCAACTTGATCACATTTCGATGTCGTCAGCTGGTTAGAAATCTTTGATACAATCTCATAAGTGTAATAATATGATTATATAATATATATATTATATATATATATATATATATATATAGTATAATTTTTATATATGAAACTATTAAATAATTACATATATATTTATCTTTTCATATAATATATATAATATATAATATAATTAATATTCAGAGGCGACCCTTCTGCACGTCGTGCTATCTCGTGCTCAGTAACCGGAGTTAGACATTTATATGAACGATCTAACTTGCAAATTTCAACAATGTTTTGAAAATATTTTTCAATATCTTTATCGTGGGGAATTTCAATAATAATGAAATCATTATTAACATAAATAAATATAAAAGTTAAGTAAAACGTTTGAAACGGAAAAGGGAAGTATTAGCCGCAAATCAAATGCGTTTATCATAGTTAAAAATAGGTATAATCCGCTGCCCAAAGAAAAGGCGATATGGTATCTGTGAGATTTATTGTATAAATCTTTTTTATAGATTACTCTGTTTATAATGATATGTTTTAAATACTATACAAAATCTAAATAATATTTGTAATAACAAAAAATATTTAATAAATACACATATTAATTAATTAAAATATTACTTAAAATACTTTGAAACAATAGGAGAAAAAAAAATGATAATTTGAACAATAATGTTAATAATTTTAGTGATAGCCTACAAATAGAAAATTGAGATTGGGAACTGAAAAATATTTTTACAAGAATCTTAAGTATATATTTTCGGAAGATATATCATATATAATATGTGATATATATACATATACTATATTATAAGTTATATATCATATATATATTTAGTAGTATGTATATACTATATATATATATAATTATATATATGATATATATAGAGAGTAGATGAGAGAGGAGAGAGAGCAGAGAGCTATAAAAAGTTGACTAGAGGTCGCCACTGGATATAATATAATAGTATAAAATATATAGTGTATATTAACATATATATAAGTATATATATATATTATATATACTGATATAATATTATATATATATATATATATATATACTAATATAAATATTATATATATGATAAGATATATATATATTATATATATATATATATAGTATATTATACAGTATAATATATATATATATATATATATATATATATATATATATATATTAATCTAACGCTACTATATATAGTAAGGGCTAAACGGAGGTAGTACAACTGTGACATGCTTTAACTTACTCACACGTGTTCACATATTTACCGTACACCAATCTATTACATATTGGGTGGCTACAGCCATAATGTACGCGTTCATACATCCGTATGTATATGTACATGATGGCATTTGTGTTGTCTTGTTTGGCCTGTAGAAATTACATGTTTTAGTGCTGTAACATGTGCACTTATTTCCATACATTTGTTGCAAGCGTGTTTGTTGTATGTCCCACTGTGGTTGCTGCTGCTGCTACGCAATATCAATGATATATATTATAATTATATATATATATATATATATCGTATATAATATATATATATATTATATACTAATATAATATATATATATATAATATATAGCTATAATACTGTATATATATATATAGTAATATATATAATAATAGTATATATAATAAATACTTATTTTATTTTAATTTTATTAGTGATGCTTTAAATATTTTTAATTTTGAATTATTTATTTTTATATGTGATGCTTTTAAATACTTTAATTTTGAATTTATATCTAGTGTCGCTTTAAAATAGCAAGCCGATTCGAAAACGGTATGAAAATAAAAGGTATAGAAGACGAATTCGAATCAGGGTATTTTACGTGCTGAAGCAGAGGTTTATTCCAGTGACTAGACCACACCTTGGCCGTATGCTCTCCTGTATGTAAATATTTAAAGCCATGATAGGGAAAAAAGGTCATAATTCTGAGCCACCTTATGAGAGTTTTACAACCTTTTCTCCGATTTATCCCGTGTCTTTATGTGCCTTAGTTCAATTTTTTCCTTTTTCCATTTGTTCAGTCTTATATATATATATATATATATATAATATATATATAAGTATATATACTATTATAAATATATATATAATATATATTAATATACTATATATAATTAATACATTCTTTATTTAGAGGAGCCACAATTTGTATCCCCTTTCAAACTTGGCATTCCAATAACTGGTGGTGTCAGCTTCCCGTAACCGAGGTTTCCACCGCTAAGCCCATCCAAGGGGAAGCTGAGCCCTAAACTTGATATGGTGGTCAAGCTATGTGGAAAATAGCGAATATAGCCACAGGCTTCAGCAAGAAGGAGCAAGAGAACATTTCGGAGCTTGAGAAGGTTCGCAACAATCGGCTCAGCGATCCTCATCCGGAATCGAATCAGGAATTGTGAAATTATGGAACACCGTGTAGACTAGTCCCGAGAAGGGTCTCTTCTTTGTTTTATAAAACCTGTAGAGCTTAATTTTGAAGGTTTCAGAACCCTCAGGGTTGTTTGAAGACCCCTTAGGAGGGTGGGGCCTCAGAAGAAAAAAGAAATCCATGGAGAATATAACAGAAGAAGACGGAGAATGGATGAAGAATGAGTAAGAAGAAGTCAGAAAATGAGATGGATCATGAATTCGATTAAAAGGCCGGTGTCGGTGTCGGGCATGCGGTGCTGAGTTATCAAACTTTCGTCTAATAATACAATAAAGGTGACATTATATATGTTTTCAGACATATAGAACCCATATTTGAGGGTTTCAAGTTCTTGGGAGGAGTCTGAGAGTCCCCCATGGTGGGATCCCCTTAGAAAAAAAGAAATAAAGTACGGTGTGCATCGTACAGGAGGGATTCGGAGTCTAAGTGCACGGGGCTTGTGGAGGCTCATGTGCAGATCACTGCTCCGCATCCGGTGTCAGGAGCCAGAGTTGAAATCCGGATACAAAATTATAATAGTCCGAGTAAGATGTCTTTTCCTATGTTTATAAACCTGGAGAACTTGATTTTTAGTATTTCAGAATCCTCAAGTTTGTTTAAGGGGAGCTCAGAAGAAAAAAGAAGAAATGTAGGGAAAGCATAAGAGAAGAAAGATGGAAGGAGGATTGGAGTCAGGAGAGGGAGTCTGTCTTTCTCCAGAGCGGAGTCAGAATGGATATGGAGGGGTAGTCTGAGCCAGAATAGTGCGGAGCCTAACTCCGACAACTTGCTTTCAAGACTGTGGCGTAATGCCAGTCATCTACATGCAAGACCATAGTGTTTGATGGGGCTGAGATCGAATACACAGGTCTCAACCCTCAACGAGATGTTATGAACTTCAAAGGGGGGAGGGGATTGAGGGCTATATCTCCAACTTTTAACATAATATATATAATTTATGATATATATTATAGTATATATATATATATATAACGTAACCTAGGGCTTATAATATATATATATTATATATATTATTATAAGTATATATATTATATATATATATAATAGATTAGATATATATATCATTATTATATATATATATAATTCGAGAACGTGAATTTTGATCATGTTACTCTTTATGTAAGACTTAATTATTAAATTATAATTTCACATAGACTTGTGTTAAAGTAATGTTTAGCAGATGAAGCTGTAGAATGGGTGATAAAAGATTCCATGAGGAAATATAAGTGGTAAGGCCCACATATGAGGGGTTCGAACCTTAGAAAAAGGGTTTTACCCTTAAATAATGAAATTTCAATAGTGAATGCAGCCCATCTACACTCTCTTCATCAGACGCTGATAGCATGACTGATTCTCTTACAGCGCTCATGACTGTTTCAAATATATAATGTGCATAGTAAGTGCCCCGTTTTCTTCTATATGCTGGAACATTTTTATTTTCACAATTTTTTTTTGCAGACATAAACTATTATTATATTTCCTTACATAATGAACATCAGTTATTGTTAGGAATAGGGGGCGGGGGGGGGGGGGGGGGGGGGGGGGGGGGGGGGGGGGGGGGGGGGGGGGGGGGGGGGGGGGGGGGGGGGGGGGGGGGGGGGGGGGGGGGGGGGGGGGGGGGGGGGGGGGGGGGGGGGGGGGGGGGGGGGGGGGGGGGGGGGGGGGGGATTTATATTTAGGATTGGTAAGTTTTTATTATTTCATGAGTTTATTTTACATTTATATTATGTTTATAGTTTTATTCATTTTAAAAATTTTAATTTACATTTATATTTTGTTTTATTTTTATTTATTTATTAAAATTTATTTATTTATAAACATTTTGTTTTTACTAAAAAAATTAATTTTTTATCAAAAAATATGTACTTTATTGAACCTAAAGCAGTAAAGTAGTATTTCAAACCCCAACCAGCCTCTCTCTTTCATCTGAGCATGCGCTATTGGTTTACGGCATTAAATCATATTTGAGTATACATTTTGTATAAACTTAGAATAAAAATAAGTTTCTTTATGAACATACATAAAAAATTTATTAAAAACATTTTAAGTTTTTTACTAACTTTTTTATTATTTTTTATTAAAAATAGTCAAATTATAATAGACTTTATTATACTCAAAAAGATCAAACTCCTATCAAACCTCTCCTCAAAACCGCAGCACACCCTCCTCCTGTCATCTGTGATCTATTTTGATCAAGTGATTAAATCCAAAAACTTAACCTATTATTTTGCATAACATAACATAAAAATATTTCTTGTAACGAACATTAACATAAAATTTGGCTAAAAAACCATTTTGGTTTTTACTAAAATTTTCATTCTTTTTTTAATTACAATATAATTAATCAATAACTCAATAGATAAATTTCTTATCAACCCCTCACCCATCCCCCCCTATCATCTGCTTAATCTATTAATACAAGTGATTGAAGTCCAAATTAACTTAATTATTTGTACAACAATAAACACAGCAAAATATGTTCTTTCGTATGAACATTACATAAATTATTAAAACATTTTAAGTTTTTTACTAATTTTATTATTTTTTATTAAAAATATCAATAGTCATAGCTCATTAGATCAAACTCCTGAGAGAGAGCCGACACCCCTCACCCGTCCTCATCGAGATCTCATTAAACCAAGCCATTAAAAGTCATATTTAACACCATAATATTTTTTTGTATGAATATCCAATTACAGATTAAATGAAAAACTAATATTTATAAGATTATTATTATTATATTGTCGTTATTATTATTATTATTATTATGTATTATTATTATATTATTATTATTATTCAAATTATTATTATTATTATTATGTACTATAATATTATTATATCTATTAGTTATTAAAAATAACCTTCTTATGTAAGGAAAACTGGAAAAAGGTTTGTACTTTGAAAATATTTTGATACATATTTAACTATGAATTTTTAAATACACAAAGGACATACTCATATAATATAAAAAAATAATTAAACATTATCTCCAGACACAAACATCCAGATTTTCGCCAGTAGGCATTGTCACATATATCCCAAGATGATCTCGTGTTAATTATAGTTGTGAATTATATACTTTTATCAAATCTTCTTTGAACATTGAGTCAAGATTTTACCGGCTAAGTAACGCCCATCTTAGCAAGCATTTAAGATAAGATGAATAGGCAGCAGGTATTATGATTTTAAAGTGTCATATGACCAATAAGATGTTTTCCCGCGAATTGTTAATCCGTATATGTTGCTCTCATATGCCTCATGCGCAGTATAGGCTGATCATCTTATTATACTTTATGTTATTATCGAAGTATGTCGGGTCTCATGGTCCTTCTTTCATAGATGCTGAGGCACGTATCCTGTAACCATGAATCAGGATCACGAGATGTATACGGATACGCCGAAGGAAAATACTGATGCATACTAAACATGCAGCCCAAGTTTTTTAAAAATAAACCAAAGACACGTTGAATATAAGCATACCCCCATAACTAAGCCTTAGTCTGTAGTTACAAATACTGTTAACAGAAGAAGTTGTTACACAACTAAGTAACAGTTTAAAAAAAACCAAAATTTTTCCATATAATCAGCGAACTCGTGAAGCTCATCGAGGGAAGTGTTGTATATATAATATATATATAGTCTTATAGTATATATATTATATATATAAATAATATATATATATATATATATATAATATATATATATAGTATATATATATAATACTTATATAAAATAAATCATGTATATGAATTTAATCTTTCTCATTTATTCGATAAATATTTATCTAAACTATAAAATAAAATCAAAAAATAGAAATTTAATAAATTTAAAAATAAAAAAAATAAATTAATAAATTTTTTTATTTTATAATAATTTCTTATATCATACACTAGATTTCCATAGCTTATATATATTACATATATATATATATAATATAGTAATATATACTATAGTATTCCTACAAACGTCATGCATACATATATTTCCGTTTTTCAAAGAGCTCGTTGCTTAGCTTTATATTTTCACATTAATTTCAAATCCTTCATTTTCTTTCCTACTTCTGTTAACTAATATATTCTACTGTGCATACTGAAAGAATTTAAATGGCCTGAAAGTTGTATTTTGTTTGTTTTTAAGTTTTAAAAGTTTGATTAAGATTTATAAAATGTTTGGTAAGTTTTTAGAAGTCTTATATCAAATGTTATTTTGTTTATATTTTCCAGTTAATTGTTTAATAAATTTACTGAAATTTTAAGATTTTAAATTTTTAATTTTATTTTAAACTGTTTATATTTTATTATTCTGACTTCTGGAAGGATTTTATTTTAAAAACTTTTTAAATATATTTTTTTTGCTGAGTTATCAAATTGATCAAAAACAGTTGTGGTTTTAGTTAGAGAATTGTTATTATTGAATTGTTATTATTAAATTGTTATAAAAATATGTATTATTTATCGACATCTAAAGCAGTCTAAGCAGGTAGCGTAAACACATGCCCAGACCCCCCTTTCACCATGTCATGCTTCTATTGATTTACTGCTTTATCGTTCATATTTTCGATGTCATTTTTGATACGCAAACACTACATAACAAAAATACAGTTGCTCTTCTGCCATAATTAATAACAATTAAAAATAAGTTTCTTTATGTCGACGCAGTAACCATAACAGCATTAATTAAGAAAAATTGGACTTTGGCTTAGAAATTGCTTTTATTCTTCTTTAAAAATAGCAATTAATTATACTTAGATCAAATAAAGTAAAAGAGCAATAGCAATAACCTTTTCACATTCATGATCCAATGATTAACTCATTAAAGTTCATATTTAAGTATCATCTGGCATAAACACAGACATAAAATGAAAGTTCTTGTATATCCATAACAATTAAAAATAGAGTCTTCTTTCCTATCGAACTAAACTAAAATTTATTGAAAACATTTGTTTTTCCTAAATCCCTTATCCTTTCTGTTATCTTAATATTGACATATATATTTATTAATTTACAAAAAATATCAAAAAACTAAACCTATCAGCATACTATTCAACGAATAATGTTAACATAACAAAGTGTTCAACAATCGATTAAAGCTATATATATCCTAAACTAAGAAACATAACGTATAAAACAGTACCTAGCGCTTACCTTAAATTTGAATGAACTCTAACACTGACAAAGTTCGTTGCTAAATATTCGGTAAAGCTAACTAACAGACCACACACACACTCATGCGCCTAACTTTTCTACACATCTATAACATACCAATGTTAAATTTTTCATTAACATGGTAATAATTTAACAATACCTAACAAAATTTAGCATAGCCAAACTTATCTATCACGACTGTTCAAAGCGGAATAAATGCTAACACTAATAAAGTTTTAACAATCAATAAAATTTAACATCAAACTAAAACTAAAAACCATCTAAACTAAAACACTAACACGTAGTCATGGCAACAACACTAACATAATTTTGCGTAAAAATAAATTGTCTAACGAACAAAGTTCTTAGCATCAATAAATTATATCATCAACAAAAATCTAAACATACCTTACATACAATAAACTGCTAACATAATGATCAAGTTCAACTGAATTAATATCGGTAAAGTATGTAAGATTACTTCAGCAAAACTTATCATCCCTCAACTTTTCTATCGCGTCTATAATATATACACATTTAGTTTAACATCTACATAGTAATGTTCAACAATACTTGACAAAATTTTATCATAACCTAACCTATCATCATAGGGAACCTAATTAATCAATATCTAACATAATAAGAGTTCAAACATCGAGTAAAGTTAACATAACATTACCTAAACTAAGGAAGCCATAACGTATCATAACCAACCTATCATAACTTACCTGTGAATACAACTGGCAACAAACATAAGTTTTTAGCATCAATAAAGCTATCAATAAGCAAAAACCACTACCTAGCGTACGCAATAAACTGCTAATGAATTATGCAAGTTTACTGCGTTAACAAGTCGGGTAAAGCAAACGAGCCTGCTAGCATATCACCAAAACTTACTTCTTAAACCACTTTCTGATCATATGTATGATATAAACTGTTACTTTAACATTAAGCCTGGTAAATATTAAACCAAAACTTAAACGAAAAAATTTATACCTAACCTAACATATCTATAGCCTCCAAAAATACGTATAAATGCTATCATTACAAAGTTTTTAACTTATCAACATATGCCAAATAGAAGCCTCTCGACATTGGCTTTTAAACATAAATCAATACAAAAAAGAAAGTATATAGCATATACACCATATTTTAATTTCTTATTATTAATTATTATTGATACTTATTATTGATTATTATTATTATTATTATATTATTATTTAATTATTATTATATCTATATATTATTATTATTATTATTATTCATTAATTATTAATTATTATTATTATTATTATTACATAGCAATACAAAATCGAAACTGCTAATTATCAAAACGTGTCACTGGTGAAAGAAGGTAAAGAAACTAGCATTATCACCCAAACGTATTCTAAAATCACTTTTCAAACATATGTGTAACATATCACTGTTAATTTACATTAACATTGGTAATATTTAACAAAACTTTAGCAAAAAAATTTATTTATAACCAACGTGTCTCCATAGTTCTAAAAAAATACAAAATTAAAATAAAAAATTTTGCCCCCCCTTTAAAATTCCATTCTTACAAGTTTTTAAATCAAAGATGTCAAAATAAGCAGCCCAACATTTACT
>JABUQX010054732.1:0-12500 GCA_015478945.1 Trachelipus rathkii
TATAGTAAATGGGTAGCAGCGGTCCCGATAAAAACTAAGCATACCACTTTGGTAACGGCTGCTTTAAGAAACATCTTACCCTATCTTCCTTTGATTCCATCCAGATTACTCTCTGATAATGCCAGAGAGTTCCGTGGTCCTGAGTTTGAGGATTTTCTGAGATCAGTGAATATTAAACACGTTTACACAACGCCTTACAATCCATCATCCAATGGCGTTACTGAAAGAGTCAACAGAACCCTTCTTCAATACCTTCGACTTTCTTTAAATCAGCCTACTAGCTGGGATTTACAATTACCCCAGGTGATCCTCACCTACAATCACCTACCTCATTCCGAAACCAGGAAGACGCCAGCGGAAATTCTATACCAAGAGGCTCATGACTCACGTCCAAAGCTTCCTTGGACCCGGTTCGATAAATTTTGGGATGAAGGTCATCAGAAATTCCAATCTTTTGAATTAAATCAACTGGTGGCCCTAAAAATACAGCTACCTGGAGATCTGACACTAAACAAGTTTAAAGACCGGTATCAAGGTCCATTAAAGGTTGTTAAAGTTAAATCCCAAATGAGGTGACATATGTAACAGTCGAAGTACCTGAGACATAAAAGGCTATATCGAGTTCGAGAGGGCATATTGAAGTGTACTATTGGTTCTGCAAAAGGAGAAGTAGTGCGCACGAGCTTCACTCTCGAGAGGCCCTTCCATATTACATGATCGATGATTGTCAGGGCTGTTAGAGAAAGTCGGAGGATAAGTACGCTCTATTGTTGTACTCTTATCAGTGAGTTTTAGGATACAGAGAAATCTGAGCTCTGCTTAGTATATGTCTGTTGTGGTGGATGATCTCTCGTAGTAGTTTATAGTGAAGAGGCGCGGTCCTCACGGTCTATAGCGCTGAGGTAATTGGTGAGTCTTAGCCTAGCTGTTGGTTTTTTTGTGTTAGTGTGGTGTGGTGTGTTGCGAAGATGTTGGTATTGCTATTGACGGTTTCGATGAGTGTATGGATTATCGGTCGTGCTCAATGTTGCTATATAGGTATAAACTCTCCTCCCGAAGGTGCGCTCAGTGATGGAGAGTTTCGCCTGATTTATGATGGTAAATATTCGACTGGATATATACTGGTGAAGTATGGACTTTATTGGTGTTGTGCGTTTTAGGGCGCAGGTAGTAGCTAGGCGTATTCTCGGTGAAAGGACCGATGACATCTCAGTATGATCCAAGTTCAAGCTCCACCTATTTATGAAAAGTTTGAGGCGGATGAGTCGGGCGTGGATGAGTGTAGGCCTTTGTATCGATGTGTGATCGCTTGGTGGTGTATTTTCACATAAGATCATCGGGATAGTATGTTTGGTCGTACGTTGAGGGTGTGGTGGTTCTTTTGATTGAGTTTAATGGGTTTGTGTTAGTGTAGAGAGATCGTGGTCAAGGCCGTTTTTATTCTGTGTCCTATAAGACCTGGAGAGGTATATTGGGGTGGCGTGTTGTCTTAAGAGTATGTACCTGAGTTATGGTTGATGGAGACAGTCTAAATTGAATGTTCGTGAGTACTTTGTGTAGTGTATGGTTTCTGTAGAGGCTATATCAGTAGTCCATTTCATTATACATGGTCTGTTTATCCTAAGAATTGTGCGCGGTTGGAATATTTAATGTTGCGTCTTCTTTATGCGTATGTTGCAGCTCTGAACAGATTCTCTTGTGGTATCTAAAACTTATAACTTTGCTTTATCCCTAGCTTGTCACTAATCTTTGGCTGTACTAGACTGCGATTCTTCTGCACTTAGTATTGTGTTTCTTCACCTAGTTCTATGTAGATGTGATCGCATGCTTCTTATCGTGTCTGTGCGGATGTGTGAATTTCAATGCACTCTGCGCTAATGATATTTATTAGTGCTAATGGGTCGGAGTTATGCTGTTGAACTCCAAAAAGACGCAGATATGCATGTAGTGAGTGGGGTGACCTCTTCTCTCACTGGAGACGGGGAAGACATTCGGTGTGTTTACTAGATATCGCCGTGATATACATTTACGCTGTAGAGTGAGTTCTCAGCGTAGACGAATGTCGTGACTAGACGAATTTCATAGATTCTATCAGTTGAGATTATTATTTGTTTGCGACGGGCTTATAGGATTTGCGTAGCCGGTAGAGTATAGGTTGTTACGCAGGTTTGGTCGTCGGGAGTAGAGATACTCTGGCTCATTGTAGTATGCGTATAGATGATGGTGTGGTACAGATCCTATAAGAATAGACTTGTACGACTTCACACTTAGGTGGAGCAGTACTGGTGCTCTGGATCTATGTCTATGTTGATCTTCCAATACTGCAGAGGGTTGCTGGTTCCCGCTGTATAAGATTTGTTGCTGGTCGTGTGGTGTCTATGGAAGTGGTTTTGGATTCTAACGCGAGCAAAACTCCAACTACTTCGTTGCGCTATAGGGTTCGAACTCATAGGTATATGAAAGTGTGATGCGACATGGATCGAATTAGGTAGGTCCGAAGGGCTCTTGTATCGGGCACATATATAGCTTCGCCTATCATGAGCTATTGTCTTCTCGGAACTCGCCTGGCAACGAAGACTGATGCTGCGCCGAGGCCTCTTCGTATCGGTTGTGTATGTTAGGTAGCTGCGCAGATGGTTAACTGGTCTCCCGGTGTGGATAGAGTGTAGTAAGTATATGTGATCTCGAGGAGATACATGTGACGCGTACGACGCGTCCGTAGATGAATAAGATGGAAAATGGAAGAAAGAAGGATGAACGATAATAGATAGAAATAGATAAAGAATTGAAATATAATTTATTATTGGTCCAGGTGTGAGATAGTTATGTGCGTGTGAGTGAGGATATGGAGACGTGGTGCAGAGGGGAGATATAGCTCTTAGTAGAGCTGTGGGTACATAGATGTGTGTGTCGGGAGTGCGTACCGCACCTACAGTTCGATATTAGTCGTTATACACAGTTAGTGTGTGCTATACGCATGTCTACATATAAATCCATTTCTCGTGCTTAGCTTTGTATGTCGTAATTACTATGGTCGATGTGACTTTTCATATCTCGTGCATTTTGTGTGGTTTATTTTCTGTTGTCAGGGTGTATATTGAGAATCTCCATGCTAAAGAGTTTATCGCCTGTACTCAATGTGTAGCTCTCGCTTATGTTGGTCTGTAAGCTGGTGCTCTGTGCATAGCTGGGTTCTGAGAGTTTTGTCAGATATTAAGTTTTTATGACGGGGGGTGGTGAGGAAGTGTATGTTAATATCGTGTCAATGTATAGGATTCTTTTGTCCTTTTCAGTCTTGCTGTTATAGTTTTTGTAGCGATAGAAGTGGGTGTGCGGTGACTATCAGATATTGAGCATTTGTGTGTCACTTGTGTCTGACTCTAGTTGATAGGAAGCTGTTAGAGGATCGGAGTTGCTTATAGTGTGTTGCGTTACTGTGGTTAAGGAACAAAATTGGTATGGTTGAAATATTAATGGGTGTGTAGACTATTTTTTTATCTTCCCTTTCGCGGTTTTTTACAGGTTTAGTATTTTATGGTTCTCATTTTTTGCGTGATTATCACAATTTTCCATATGCTTGACAAACGGGTGTTGATGAGAACTCTTTTTCTCCAAATAGTTAGGGTCAGTGGGCGAGATGACGGTAGTTCAGAGTTATTGGGGATGACTATATATTTTAGTTATGGGGTGAAGTAAGAGGTGTCAAGACAAAACTTATAACGCGATGAGGGACTCTAGATCTCATCACTGTGTACTTGTTGTGAGCGGAAGGATCAGGTGTTGAGCTGCTGCTGACTCTGAAGGTGGTAGTCTGTCGGGACGCATTGAGAACGTTTGCGTTTTAAGTGATCCTCTAGCTATTCAGTTGGAGATAGGGATTTCTGAGAGTATTCATGCAGCACATGTGGCGGATAAGTCCTCTAGGATGTATTGTTCGCTCATAGGATTACGTAGAGGTGTTAAGTAGCTGGTGGGAAATGTGACTGTTTATATTGTTACTACTATAGACTAGTTCAGTCAATGACGTTTATCGCTTTACGCTGCTATGATTATTGTGAGCGATAAAGTTACTTATACTCCAATATTTAGCCAATAACCAGCTTAACCAGTGACGGCTATAGCTCATATGTAGCAGACGCGCTCCCTATCTTGCATGGTGTACTTGTGTAGTGTGTAGGTCTGCGCATTGTGATGAGATATAATTGGCGTAGATTAGTTAGTAGAGATATATTTTATTGAGGTGAATACTGGCTCTGAGATAGGAGTTTAGGTGTTTTATCGAATCTGTGATAATCGGTGGATTTGGATATGCTGAGTAGGGGATGATTGTTCTGTGGACGCGTTGTTTGGGTTTGGGCTACTGTATATACAATTTACTGTATAGTAAGAAGAAGAGATATTAGTACTTGACTAGCGTAGGTGATATTGTAGTTATTTAGAGGTAGTTTTATATATATATATAAATTATTAGGATTTTATTAGGATTATAGACGGGCTCGTACATTCTAATTCGTTAAGTTGTGTTGGTAATGAGTCGTAAGCTATGCTAGTGATGCGTATTTGTTGCTGTTATTAGGGTGTGGATATTTAGTTATATGCTTGCGTCGAGTGAGTAAAGGGTGGGATGGAAGAGTGTATTATATATATATTATATAAGTAGGAGGTATATTATACTAGTGTATTATATATATGGGTATAATAGAGATAGGCGATGTATTATTTGTTTTATGATGGTTATACGGATATATAGGGCTCCCATATGTATGTATGCTATTAAAAGAGATGGAATAGGTTAGTGGTTCTAATATGAATTGATTGTTGATATGAATGAGAGTATAATGGAAGCGTGTGTTTAAATAGTGTTTGTTTTATTAATCAATTTCGTAATACGTTATAATACACGAGCTCAGTTAAACCCCACTGGTCTTTATCTCTCGAATAAGACCTCTTGAATATTTCTTATAAATTCTATTGTAGTTCGAGTTTTGCTTATGACAAACATCTTGCAGCTCTACAAACTACAGGTAAACATATATTTGTTATCATTAGTTGTAAGTTTTTGTCATTATATTATTATTATGTATGTATTATTTTATTATTATTATTGTATTTTTATTATTATTTATTTATTATTTATTGATTATTATTATTATTATCTATTATTATAGATGTGGTTATTATTATTATAATTATTATTAGTTATTTGGTATTTATCTGATCTCTGTGGAGTTTTCTTAATTCCTTGAAGTCTCTAGTATAGTGCGTTGCCATTGTCGGTCCATTACATCTGTGGTCGATAATCTACTCTTGTTGCTTCTAATCCATTGTAATTTGTCTTTCGTTTCCATACCGATTTTTTTGTTACTTGACTCGCCGGATTGTGTTCTGAGTTTAACTTCGACAGTTCAAAGTAGTTTATTTCTGATAGAAAACAGATGCTCTGGAATGCACCAACGTTGCAAATTCTTCCCACAGCTTATCTTCAATAGAGGAGGATTGTTTGTTCCGATCCGTTTCGCTAATGTATCATCGGTCAAATTGCGGTGTGTTGGAGGGTTTTGTATGTGGGTGTTGTCGGGTGGGCGAGTGGGTTGTTTGTTGATTTTGTGTCGCTTTGTTTCCCCCTTTTTTAGCGTTTTAGATAAGATGCTTATTGTATAATATAGTGATATAGTAGGTATTATTAATGGTATATTATATATATAATTATGTATTAATTTGTTATAAATTAGTATAGTATTAGTAGGTGGGATATGGAAGTGTAGGGTTTTATATAATTGAGGTATACGTATTTAGTTAATGAGGGGCTCATTGTAAACACACCGTATAATAATTTGTAAAAAATAAATCCGCTTCCGATGAATTTACAAATGTTTTCCTATTGGGCATCTTGGTATGTTTATATATATGATGTTATAATTCAATCTTGTATTATATATATATATATTAGACCATTGCTTTATATAGGTATATTATATATATATATATATGCATATATATAATCGTATATAATTTGCACATAAAAAATAAATATTCCGATAAACCAATCAAAATTGCCACAACTCATTTAGTTTTTGAAAAATTTCCAAATACTTCCATTTGTCCTGTATATATTTGTAATCTCTCTCTCTCTCTCTCTCGTCTTCTCATATATATATATATATATATATATATATATATATATATATATATTATATATATATATATATATATATATATATATATATATTTATATATATAGGTATATAATAAATATATACAAAGGGAAGAAATAAGAAATTTTGCATACATTGAGGCAAAGGTTGGGGGGGGGGTAAGGGGGTAGGGAAGAAAAGTAAGAGATTGAGGGGCTCTCGAGTAAAGATGAAAGCTATTTGGATGGGGGATAAGGGTGATACAATTATAAAAAATCATCCCCGCATCTAGAATACTAAGCCAAATTTTCAGTGAAACCGAGCTTTGTAACATCTCGCCGCTCTCTGCGCTTGGTTCATACTGACTAAAATCAAAGGTGAGACCTGTATTTATAACCTCGCACTGCTCTTAAAATTGCCAAATGTCACTAGATAAATGTAGCATAACGTAAATTTAGAAAAGAAACCAAAGATTCCATAACTGAAATACATATAGAACGAATACGACTTATGACGTAACATATACGTCATCAGTCATACTATAGACAATTTTTGTGACGTATGTCGTACGTCACCAGCAGCGAAAGGGTTAAGTCTATTAATTACTATAATTATGAAAGAAAACTTATTTGTGAGTTTATCAAATTGAAACCTTCTAAATTTTGGGCTTGCCAATCACCAATGATACGTGGTAAACCATTTATTTATAATAAATTAGAGTCAATTGGATTATCATGTGAACACTACCTTCACTAAATCGCTTTACTTAGCGAAAAATTCCTTCCGTTTTCATGAATTTTTTAGGTCATAATTCGCTGATCAATTTTCTATATTATTTTTTATGCATAATCATAACTGAGTAAATAATAAATCATTACATAATTTTTTTTAGATAAGACTGTAGAGACTGTGAAACTTCAGGTAAATTTTGGCAGAACAAGTTAGTTCGGCCGGACCGGAACTTTTTAAAAAAAATCAAGGTTTCCGGTAACATCCCTAATATATATATAATATATATATAATATATATATATATATATATATATATATATATATATATATATATATATAATATATATATATATATATGTTGCACCTAACGCCGATACAAAAATTTGAGTCCGATAACTGATTCAAGTATCCAATTTTTTCACTACTGAATACTGTTATAAAGGCCAGGCTATAAGCCAGCCAACAATTAGGCCCTACCTCTAGGTATAAAAAAGTAAGTTTGTCAAAGAAAGGAATCTGAGGTAAAATGTTGTAAATATAAAAGTTTTTGTGTACATATTGGTAATTTTGAAGTACATTAATTAATTAAACTTGTAAATAAAATTAGAAATACTACATTATTAATAATAATACTTTATAGGCTAGGCTAGATATATGTATGTAAGTATGTGTGTGTATTTGTGTATGTACATATGTACGTGTGTATGTGAGTATGTTCATGCGTGTGTAATTACAAATGTAGGTAGCTAGGGGTTAGAATGAAGTAAAGAATGTAAAATGAATATTAGAGCGAATGCGGTGTAAATATGTTTTAACGAAGTATTTTAATGATAAAAAACGAAAAAGCAAATGTAAATTTATGTACGGTATATAAAACTAATCTTTGGTATTTTTTCTCGAAATTATAGTTTTGGAAAAATAAATATGAGATAAAAATGCACCCCAAAAATAGTCAACACAAAATCTGGCAACAGTGATATGACGTCACGAACAAAGAATCAATATGGAGAAGGCAGAGCGCAAAAGCGTTCACTTGATTTTTGGAACTCGTCTTGTTAAAGATTTAGTCTTGTATTTTGTCATAAGTTTTGTTTTTGATAACTTGGTATCTGACTGTGATTTCAACAACGTTGTTTGTTGTTTTGTTCTGTTAAAATATAAAAATTTTTTCTTGTTTTGTATATTATTGTACAACTTTGAATTTCTTTCGGAATATTGAAATAAAACGTAAATTATTTGAAAGAGAATTTCCACTTTACAGTTTGAACTTATATATATTTATCGAGGAATATCAGTAATAAGGTTCCATTTGAATAAATTATTGGTGATCTAATGCATTAGCATTAGCAATGCAAAGTTTAGAAACATTTTTGTAAATTAAAGGTTTAGTAAAACAACGTTGAGTAGTATACTATTTTTGACCAAACGTAATAGATTTACTTAAATAAATTTTGTTAGTTTTTGTTCAAAAAATTGTTATATCTAGTAATCTAGTTACAATATTTAGCATTGGTTATCAGTAATAAAATCCATTTAACAGTAGTAACTGACAATCCATTATGAGGCACTTTAATGTAGAGAAAATAGGAATTTGACCTAAATAAATTAAGCAGGATACGATATAGTTTAAGGGCAAATTAAAATGAAATATTTGTCAACATAGACTTCAAAGTTAATAGCATTAGCAAATTGTGAATTGTTTTGAAATTAGTTAACAGCAATATTTAATGTCACCAAACGTTAAAAGTCATCGCACTAATCATTGTGATTTTATTTTATTATTAATAATGAATACTGAATTGGTAGCTTGTAAATAAATACTGAAGCATTTTAAGAAAGGACAATAGCCATAAAGGTTTTTTGAATGAATCATAATTTTGATTGAATCATTTTGACTCGTAGTGACGAGTACCGCAACGCGAGAAGGATTTTATATAATTATGATTTTATAGTGAAAGATTTTGATTGATCATTTTTGACATCGTAGTGAACGAGTACCAAACTGGATGGATTTTCCTATACATTGAGTTTTTTTATAAATGATTTTGGGTATTCTAAAGGCAATATTTTTTATTTTCTAAGATATCATTCCGTTTAACTTATTTAGCGTGATTTAATAAAAAATAAATTAGAGTTTCTTTTATTTAATATAACAAGAGTTTAGGTTGTTTTGAAGTTGAAATAATAATATTTATACAAAGTCTTAGTCCATCAATATTGGAAAAGCTGTGGAGTAGAATTTACTATAAATTAGAAAAAAAATGTCAATACGAATTTAACAGTTGAAACCATTATCCAGTTTGAGGTTGACAGTTTGTGATCTGAAGTTATCTACTTTGGCATTCATTTTATCATGAAAAAAAGTTTTTGAGATTTAAATTGAAATTTTCTGAAGATTAAAACTTTTTGTAAAAGACAGACATAGTAACAGGAATTATTAACGAGTTATCGTGTGATAACTTATACATTGTTATATATCAAAAGACTTAGTAAAAGTTAACAAATTATATGACTTTGGTTACAGTTGTGAATTATAACTTCTGAATTAGTTTATTGATTATCGATTTCAGGTTTGACTTTAGTTGTGGTTGTTGACGTTGAGTTTCAGATTGGTTACTACAATAAGACTTTGAGTTTCAGATTAGTTTACTACAATAAGACTTTGAGTTTCAGATTAGTTTACTACAATAAGACTTTGAGTTTCAAATTAGTTTACTGCGATACGAATTGAAGTTCAAAGTGATTTTCTGCGATAAGACTTTGATTTTGGAAGTAGTTTACTGGTATTAGACTTAAGAATTTTCAGATTAATTACACGTCATTAGACTTAGAAGTTTCCAGATCAGTTACACATTATTGGACTCTGAATTTTCAGATTTGTTATACGTCATTGGACTTTGAATTTTCAGATTTGTTATACGTCATTGGACTTTGAATTTTTAGATTGATTTAACAATTTTGTATTTTGAGTTTGAGATTGGTTTTGAACAGTGGATTTAATTTAGTTTGGGGTAAACTTACATTTGATTAACATCATTGGAATTTGACTTTAATATTGGTATATAATTGGCGAGTTGATATTTTTAATAGTTTGACAGTTTTCAATTGGAACTTTAAACTTTCATCAATTATAGTTATCTTAATTCAAAAATAATTGGCTATTCCCAACAACTATTCAACCAGAGTTAAATCCTTCTAAGTGTATTCAACACTGCACTATAGGTTCTTATGAAATAAAATCGAAGCTGAAACCAACTATCTATAATGAAATCCAAAAATTAAACCCAAAACTCCATAGCCAAATTTTAAAGTTCCAATTGAAAACTGTCAAACTATTAAAAATATCAACTCGCCAATTATATACCAATATTAAAGTCAAATTCCAATGAGCTAATCAAATTTGTAGTTTCCCCAACTAAATTAATCCACTGTTCAAAACCAATCTCAAACTCAAAATACAAAATTGTTAAATCAATCTAAAAATTCAAAGTCCAATGACGTATAACAAATCTGAAAATTCAAAGTCCAATGACGTATAACAAATCTGAAAATTCAAAGTCCAATAATGTGTAACTGATCTGGAAACTTCTAAGTCTAATGACGTGTAACTAATCTGAAAATTCTGAAGTCTAATACCAGTAAACTACTTCCAAAATCAGTCTTATCGCAGAAAATCACTTTGAACTTCAATTCGTATTGGGGGGCGCAGTAAAACAATTTGAACTCAAAGTCTTATTGTACGTAAACTAATGCTGAAACTCAAAGTCTTATTGTAGTAAACTAATCTGAAACTCAAAGTCTTATTGTAGTAACCAATCTGAAACTCAACGTCAACAACCACAACTAAAGTCAAACCTGAAATCGATAATCAATAAACTAATTCAGAAGTTTATAATCACAACTGTAACCAAAGTTCATATAATTTGTTAACTTTTACTAAGTCTTTTGATATAGAACAATGTATAAGTTATCGTTACTATTTAACTCCGTTAATAATTCCATGTTACTATGTCTGTTCTTTACAAAAGTTTTAATCTTCAGAAAATTTCAATTTTTAAATCTCAAAAAACTTTTTTCATGATAAATAAATCCAGTAGATAACTTCAATCACAACTGTCAACCTCAAACTGGATAATGGTCAAACTTGTTAAATTCGTAATTGACATTTTTTTTTCTAATTTATAGTAAATTCTTACTCCACAGCTTTCCAATATTTATGACTAGACTTGTTATAAAATATTATATTTCAACTCAAACAACCTAAACTCTTGTTTATTAAACTAAAAGAAATTCTAATTTATTTTTAATTAAAATCACTGAAATAAGTTAAACGGAATGATATCTTAGAAAATAAAAATATTGCCTTAGAATACCAAAATCATTTATAAAAAAAAACTCAATGTATAAGAAAATCCATCTCAGTTGGGTCTCGTCAACTACGAGTCAAAATGATCAATCAAATTTTCACTATAAAATCAATAATTAATAAAAAATCCTTCTCGTTGGTACTCGTCACTACGAGTCAAAATGATCAACCATCAAAATTATGATTCATATTCAAAAAACCTTTATGGCTATTGTCCTTTTAATGCTTTCCCAGTATCTTATTTAAGCAACTACTATTCAGTATTCATATTAATAATAAAATCAAATCACAATGCTAGTGCGATGACTTTTAACGTTTGTGTTGACATTAAATATTGGTTACTAATTCAAAACAATCACAATGCTAATGCTATTAACTTTTGAAGTCTATGTTGACAAATATCATTTAATGCACTTTAAACTATATCGTATCCTGCTAATTTATTTAGGTCAAATTCCTATTTTTTCTCTACATTAAAGTGGCGTTCAATAATGGGATTGTCAGTTAACACTGTCAAATGGATTATTACTATAATCCAATGCAAATATTGTAACTAGATTACTAGTATATAACATTTTTTGAACAAACTAACAATTTATTAACTAAATCTATACGTTGGTCAAAATATATACTACTCCAACGTTGGTTTACTAAACCTTTATTACAAAAATGTTTCTAAACTTTGCATTGCTAATGCTAATGCATTAGATCACCAATAATTTATTCAAATGGAACCTTATTACCTGATATTCCTCGATTAAATATTATATAAGTTCAAACTGTACAAGTGGAAATTCTCTTCAAATAATTACGTTATTTCAATATTCCGAAAAGAAATCAAAGTTGTACTAATAATATTTACAAACAAGAAAAATTTATATTTTAACAGAACAAAACACAAGACAAGTTGTTGAAATCACAGTCAGATACAAAGTTATCAAAACAAACTTATGACAAATACAGAGCTAATCTTAACAAGACGAGTTCCAAAAATCAAGTGAACGCTTTTGCGCTCTGCCTTCTCCATATTGATTCTTTGTTCGTGACGTCATATCACTGTTGCCAGATTTTGTGTTGACTATTTTCGGGGTGCATTTTTATCTCATATTTATTTTTCCAAAACTATAATTTCGAGAAAAAATACCAAAGATTAGTTTTATATACATAAATTTACATTTGCTTTTTCGTTTTTTATCATTAAAATACTTCGTTAAAACATATTTACACCGCATTCGCTCTAATATTCATTTTACATTCTTTACTTCATTC
>JABUQX010054732.1:17500-27659 GCA_015478945.1 Trachelipus rathkii
CAGCCGTTACCAAAGTGGTATGCTTAGTTTTTATCGGGACCGCTGCTACCCATTTACTATAATGGTCGATAAACACTAGAGCATAGTTGTTCCCTCTAGGAGTTTTAGGCAACTGTAAAAGATCTACAGCTGTCAGTTCAAATGGGTATTTTGTGTGAATTTTTAACTTTGGTGGTGCATGGTATATATTTGATACTTTGGCTAGTTGACACTTATGGCATGACATAGAAATATCACGACAAATGTCTCGCAGCTTTGGATGCTGCATACAACTTCCTCTGACCCACATGGACGAATTCATGATGGTTGATTATTGCAATAGATACTGCGAAAGAAAAAGAAACAACGTAGTGATAGTGGTCGTTGCGGTTCTTGTGAATAATATGATCATCCACGATGGACAAAGAATTTTTCGCATATTGAAACAGCTTCAAGGGACCTCGTAAGGGCTGATTTCGAAGCAAGGATCCCTTTAGCCGCCTCAGCACAGGGTCATTCTGTTGACATTCGGTGATGTGTGTCATAACGACTTCAACAGAGTCTTGGGGATCAATAAGGAGTGAGAAGTTATGAAAAGAAATCATGTTGACAAATGGAGCCACTTCTCTCACCTCCCCACCGGATTTTATTAGGGGTTTGTTCAATAGAGACAGATCCTGGAGGACTCTCTGGAACATCATCTACCACAGAAAAAAAGATCAATTGGAGTGGAAGCTAGCCAAACCTATTAGAAACTGTAGCAACTTCTGGCAGTGTTTCGTTGTATTATATGTGTGTGGATCCACCTAAGCAATTAACAAACAGCACACTCCTTATCCCAGGATCCCCAAAATTAAGGATCATCCACTACTCAAAATATCACTAATACTCTAAATATGTAAGTATGGAATGCCTGTATGCTATGTGTGAAAGCTAGTTTCCGCATATTTATATTGTAATGTTTCAGCGATGTTTGCCTCCTCTACCCTTTTAATATAGACTGTCTCTATTTCTATAGTTCCGCACCAACTTCAGCTTATTGATAAATGGAATCAAATTTCCCATAAATGGAAAATGGAAAAGCATTGAATAAGTGAATCTCCCCCACTGATTTATTATTCTATGAAACCTTGATTCATTTATCGTTGACAATGTAGGTCTATTGCTATTTCACTAGGTTCTGCCGAAAGATTCTGCGACTATGTCCTTCCAATACATATTAAACTGTTATTCAATATCATTATTTCCTCCAAATGTTCTGGCTAATTCTTGATTCACTAAAAGGCATGGTGCAAGTACATAAGGTTAATGTTCATAAAGATGACCACCTTTATCCCATAAAGAATGCGATTCAGCGACCTACTGCCACTGCGAATGGCAGCGACCCTCTCGTTCGTGCTGCGTCATTATCCTCTTTAGAGCCTTTGAGAAAATCATAGAGATATATGCTATAGTTTTTCAGTCCTCATTTGAAATTTGACTTAGATCAACACCTCCCAATACCAAAGCATCAGTGTATAGAAAATAATCGATTGCATTTGAATCGTCGGGATAAGATAATAATGAGGTAAGTGAGGGAATCTTTAGTTTATCGAAAAAGCCTGTGCATTGATCATTCCAGGATTTTCTTGGAATACTTTACAAGTCAAACAAGAGCTTAGCAATTCAGAACATTGTGGAATTGTTCTTCGGTAAATTTACCAATCCCCATGAATGTCGACTTGACGGATATTAGAACAGGAAATCTTGACCCCTCAAGTTCTTTCAAGGGTCATACCCCTGTAAAAGAAAGTTTATTGAATTCACATTCATTTGTAGCCTTCATTTAGGAGGGTTTAATTTAAAACCTACAATGGAAAAGGACGCCAGGACTTTTCTAGATAAAAGGGCGTTCAAAGTGTCACTATTATTGAAGACATCGTCTAGATAAACCATAACATCTTGCATGAATATGACCGCAAGGCCAGTCTCATGCCTTGAAGAGCTGACCATGCTTATACACCGAATGTGCATTCGGGACGCATTCCAGTTGCTAAAGGGTGGAAAATGCTTCTGTCGATACTATCCTACTTCCCATTTCAATTTGGTATACCTTTGATAGCGATGTAGAGAAAAGTTTGCTTGGTAACTAACAAGTATCAATTAAGTAGGGAAATAGGAAGGAGTCTCCTCTGTCACTTCGTTATTACGATTAATCTACGCAAAGACGCCAACGTCAGGTTACGTACGCGGCACAACTGGCCCAATATGAGCATGATCGGCGTATATCCCCATCAGCTTTCAAGTTGCCACCAGACCTTCTTCAACTTCATAAGGATGCGGACCTGGAAGATCGTCCTGACCTGAACACAAACTGGTTCATCTACAAGGAGTTCGATGGAATGCTTGAGTATGCTGGTACATCCGACATCAGTATCCCCCAAACTCAGAGCAGTTGGGTACTTCAGTAAGAGTTGTAGAAGTTGTTCTTTCTGTTGATCAGACAAATCAGTTGTGTCCAGTTTAAAGGCTTCTTGTAGAGAATCTGGGGTCCATTCAGCATAAGTGGTTTGAGGTTGTTGGGTCAGTTCAACTATATTAATAGAGGAAGTTGGAAAGTTGGAATAATTGGATTTTTGATGGTCGTATCATAGATATTGTAAGCATGGAGTTGAATTACAGAATCAGAAGTATAGGAGATTACAGAATGGTCCATAATGAATCGGTTATGTTCATGGGGAGTAAATAAGAAGGTGGAATCCAATCCAAGTATTGAATAATCATAACAGATAGGAATGATGGTACAAGTATTTGGAGGGAGTGTGATATCATTAGCTAATGTAGCAAGGCCATCTTTCTCTACTACTGTTCTCATATCTTTGGCGATGATGGTGATGGTATTTTCATGGCGAATCACTAGTTCCTTTGAAGATAAATCGGGTAGAAGGTTTTCTTGTTTAAGGAGATCATACCCAATAATCACATCATATGTGGTGACTTGTTCATTAACAACTATGAAAGGGATCGGTTGAGTAGTGTAAGTGTTAGATAAGTGGAGCTTCAGAGTTACTGCACCCATTACAGAAAAAGTTGTTTTTCCAATTCCTTCTATTCCGGTGTAATGGGTACTGTGCAAGGGATATTTGGTGGAATCTAATAGAGCATACGTTTTAGTAGTGATAAGGCCAACCAATGCAGTAAAAGGGTGTTGTTGATGGGAATCATGTATGAGTACTCCCAGCAATAGAGTATCTTCTGGTGGTGTCTGGAGAGTGTGAACTTGAATTATGGGTCCTTCAGGAACTACAGTTATTGGAATGGAATCAGAAATAATTTCAGTGGGTTCTAGAGAATCAGGATGATTAATATTGGAGTTTATTTTAATTTTTGTTATTTCAGTTGGTAGATTATGGGAAACAGGAAAAATTTCAGGTTCATCGCCAGGAGTTCTGGCATTGAGCAATCGTTGGATACGTTCAAGATCTTCTTTGTCTAAAAGATCCTGTTGCGAACGGGAAATATGATTCATCGTCTTAACGATTTGTTCACTCCAATAAGCAGAGGTATAAGATCAGCTACTGGAGAAACTACGGGTGGCTCTGTGGGTAGGTCATTCACCATAAATGCCCTCCGTTCCCGCAATTTGAAGTCTACTGGAGGTTTCTCGTGGGCAATTCATCCCAAATGATGGATCATGCAAGAGGGCAGTCATGAATCGTCACGAGTTTGTGTGTTCGTCTGTTGCGGACAGTCTTCGACCCAATGTCCATTCCTTTCCACAATAATCATTTATTTTAGATAGGTAACTCGCATAACTGACCTCTTTCCCCACAAAAACGCAAATAAGCTAGCTCGGCACTCCTAAATCATGACCAGGCTTCTTCATAGTTACATTTTTGGTGATCTATGCCTTGCTGGTGTGGTGAATCTATCGCTTAGACGTAGAGAGTTCTTTTAAGACAGCCCTTGAGTAATGCTGGTCTATATTGGATTGCTTTAATGTGGCAGGATAGAAGAAGAATTAAGTAAAAAATGGTGCAGTTGCGTAGAGCGGACTTGAGAATAGGACCAAAGGCATATGAAGGTTGTGGACTATAGGATGGATTGAACGTAAGCCTTCCTTGATATAAAATTCTTGATCTGGGAATCATAGAGGGTGCTGGCATAGTGGCTGAAGTAGTAATATCTATGAGCTCTCAGTTCGTGACGCTATGTTGGAATAGGCAATGGTTGGGTAGATACAGCAGTCGCTTCATCTAAATGAAGCTGTCGTAATTTTGGCTCTAATAGTCTTATTAAATCCTCCCATGCAAGAGTTCTCCCCGCAAGGTAGCTCACAAATCTCTGATTGGGACTTAACAGTTTTATCAAGGTGAAGTAAACTATAATTAATTTATCCCTAACCATTCTTAGTGATCTTACATCGGAATGAGGGAAGCCTTCTCAGCTAGATCCTGTCTAATAGCAATAAGGATTCTCATCGGAATTAATAGCATCATAGATTTAAATCATTTCTTTCTATGCTTATCAAATACGATGGATAGAATTCAGTAAAGATCATGTTCTATTCTGTGCATTAATCTGCACTCCTCTCATTAAGAGTCATAAATGTTTTTCACCTCCAGATGCAAACCAGGATATGTCTCCATCCCATCGTGCGCGGAGAGTGTTAGGATAATTTTGCATAATCCTCCAAATCTTCAAATCTTAAAATCTTCTCCATTCTAGTTACCAAGCCTTATTTTACTTTAATTTTATTTTGGTTTCTGTTCTTGGTTATTTTGACTTTGTAACATTTGCATCATCACCCACATCATTTGTTGTTTTGAGCGATCAATCTTTTACTGTGGTGATCATATGTGGTTCTGCAGATGTATATATGGGATGTGTTATTGAAAAAGATTTCATAGATGGACCGCGAATACTATGCTATAATAAACTGAAGTGGGCTGAACCTAAGAAATGGTGATAGTAATGAGTATGGATGACCGAAGAGATGAAGTATGCGGTAGATGATTTGGAATATATTTGTATTTAAAGTTGGTACGCATAGAAATGGATGCAGTTATGCGGAAGGTAAGCGAAGGTCGCGTAATTCGGCTCGCTTTGCTTTGAGAAATAGGAATGTATCGACGTTCACAGTATAAAGATGCCAGTCGATAGTCACAGAAAGAGAGTTGTTGTTTAAAAACGAGCCTGGAAGTGCTTGCAATGCTAGACAACACATTCAACCACCTCATGCTTGTATGTTGACCAATCACTGTTAGATTTTATGTTTTGTTTATCTAGTCACTTTCTCCTGCTGGCGCAACTTCCTCATCTGAAATTTATGTCCATATGATGTATAATATTAGTATTATCGGAGAACAATTGCAGTTTGGCTATACATATTTCTGTATATTAAGAGGATTTAATATGATATATATTCTGTGTAGTATATTTAAAATCTAGCACCGTTTGAAAATATCACAGTAGAGATAACGAGAGGAAAAAGTAGCGTATTCGCAGACTAGTCAGTCAGTATAAAACTACCTCTTTACAATATAATAATTTAAACAAAAGGGAAAAAAAACTTACAAAGTAATTCTATAGAATTAAATTAGCTTAAAGTTATTTATGGTGAGTTAAGCCTCCAGAGGACGTGGTTTCTTTACCAAGAAACCCCCACTCTACTTCTTGGAAGAATTTGGAACAGCCGTAGAGGCACCTCAGGTATTGAACAAACATAGGAAAAACGTAGATTAGGAGCAAGAAATGGTGTAATGTAATTGGTAAAAGTATGGATTATGAATAAGAATAAGGATGAAATACCAAATAATAATAATTAAAATCATATAATAATTATAACAATAACAATAATAATAAAAATAATAATAATGCTAATACTACTAATAATAATAAAAATTTCATGTCTTACCTAGTTTATGAGTGGTGTTTCATTTAGCATCATAGTTTAGAGATTATAAGGTTTGAGAGATAAAAAGTGGGTTTTAAGCATCTTTATATAATATTAAATTAGAATAAAAAAAAATCTTAAAAACACTCATTTATCTCACTGTTTCACACTCATTCAATTAACACTACCTTTCCTCTCTTTTATATAGCTACATATATGTATATATATACACATTATAATAATATATAAATATATATAGTATATTTACATTCTCAGAGTTTCTAAATTTTAGAAGTTTAATGAGAGTACATGCAAGGATATGGGCTTATAAATGGAGGTAACTGGTTTGGATAATTGTGAAGTATAAAATGTCAAGAAACAGTGCACTAATAGGAGTATAATACACCAGCAGTAACTCCGACTACTAAGTCCCAGCCTGGATTAGGAATTGAGCTTCCAAGAATTAGCGACTCGTAGAGATAGGTTCCCTATGGTATGCTGATACCAAATTAGCTCCCTGACAGGTTGCCTGAAATAGAGAGAAGATCTCTCCACTAAAGTTTTATAAATACTGAAATTGAATTGAGAAACGGCACTAATTAAAGTAAAAAAATGAAAGGAAAATAAGTTCATTATTTACATACCTTTTATTCCAAGGCAAAATAGAATTCTCCTTTTAACAGTTTTTGAAACAAGTTTTCGTATCACTTAGTCTAATTAGAACTGAAAAGAAAAAACTTCATATTGATATTACATCTACTAATAATATATACAGGCTCTACCTGGGAAGAACACTGGAGTATCAGAGTTATATAATTATATATAAATATAAATATATATAATATACTATAATATTATATATATACTATATATAGATAAATAGTAAATAATATAAGATATATTATATATATATATAATATATAATAGCTAACGAAAACATCGAAAACATATATACATAATTATAATTACAAATACAATTATTAGCTTGTTTTCATTATATTTCCCAAATACTTAATTTAAATCACATTCCAATTCAGTAATTTAGCCTATCATTTTTTTAAAATAGAGCTCTCTTTATTAGATAAGTTTTCTAAAGCGTTTTTTCTTTAATATTAAAAATTTCACAACTTACTCCATTATTTGCCATTATCACTTAATTTAGTTAATATAATGCTAAATACCACTTAAAGTAAATGTATATAAATAATATTCAATATCAGAAAATCAGACCAATTCGATACAAAAATTTCAAAAACAGCCACAAGCCACATATTTCGACATATTACGGTAAGATCTTAAACGATAAATCATAGTATAATCGATATTATAGTAGACAACTAGCCGCTCCACTATAAGTGACGTATGAAATACTCATTGCGTCCGCCTGGCAAAAATTACTATTATCAGATAGACGAGAATTTCAAAGAAATTCAATATCTTGGTTAATATCAAGGTCCTTTTCTATTATTTTATGACCAAAATAGCTTCTTTTTAACTTTTTATATAAAAATTTTAATTAAATAGTCATACTTTACAATTTAATTTCAATTATTAAAACCTAAAAAATATGTAGAGCTACCTACCCGGTCCTACCCTTAACGCCCCTAGATATATATATATATATATATTATATATATATATAGATATATATATATATTAATATAATATATAATATATATATAATATATATATACCGTAAATATATATATATATATATATATATATAATATAACATATATTATATATAATATATATATATATATAATATTATTATACATATAATATAGTGGGAATGGCACGACTTTCAAATTACAAAGATCGCATATTTTTTTTAAATCTCATCGCAAAATTTCTGCCGATTATTTTGCGATTAATTGAACAAATATAAGAATTTGAATAATATTAAAAACTCAATAATAATAATTAATAATTAATAATAATAAAATTTAACTATATATAATATATAGATATATAATAGATATATAATATATATAATATATATATATATATATACATATAATAATACTATATATAATAGATATAATTATATATATATAGTATGCAATGCTAACAATCCGTTATCCGCGTGCATCCGTTAAAGATCCGCATCAGCATCTGCGCTTTGCCCGCGGATGTTGCGCCGATCTTGTTGTCGAATTATAAAAGAACTTTATGTTTCAACTGGGAAGTAAGCTGAAAATGGAAAATAAAATAATCAAGGCAATCAAAAACGGCTTATATTCCATATCTTATCTGTCAAAACATTCCCAACTGCTGGAATGGTGCACTTCAAATGATGGAACAAATGGTATTCCTCAAAAACCTCTTGCTTTGTACGCTAGATCGTATTAAAGTTAACATCTTACTAATGTGGAAAATACATCATATCACACTGCATTAACTATGCGAAACATTTAAAAATTGCCAAAAAAAACCACCCTCTACTAACTTCTCCGATGTAATACCCATAATCTCAACATAAGGACGCATTTTGAACATCGTCATATGAAATGTATGACCGTTTTAAAACGAATGAATAGATGTAAAAAAGACTATGGCTAGAAAAACGCTGTCGTGAAAAATTAATCATCTTCTCATTATCTATGCAATACTTAGATCTCGATTATAAAGCAAGTTTTGAACCACATATTAGAACAAGTTTAAAATTGCATTTGTGTTGCAGGTGAAAACTTCAATCCAGTAACATTATAATTCTCCACCCACTTTAAAGTAAAAACCGAAATCACATTACCATTCACTTTCTACAAATTAATCAATTAAAAGATTCACTGGAAAAAATTTAACAGTCGGCAGTGGAAAAAGAAACACACCATACCAAAAGATCGAAATTTGAATGATAAAACCTATCACCAAGAAAAACACTAGATACAAATGATGTTTCTACATGTGAAGTAAGCTAAAGTTTGTCAAGCGATAAACTTTCCGGAAATACTTGCCGGTCCCGCAACATATCAATGAGGAGGGAGAAAATATGATGAAAGAGAAACAGACTCTCATCAGAAATAAAGCAGAAAAATTGATGTTCTCAAGCACAACCCCTCCTATACTCAATTTCAAAAGTAGGCAAAAAAGTATATAACCATGCCCCTAAACATCTCTTTCATTAAGCCGGATGGAGAAAAGATGTTTGTGGCAGCATTAACAGTTGGCTTCCCCTTCCCGCACCCTGGTAACAACAATATCTTAATGATTTGCTAAACACTTGATATATATATTAATACTAATACTATATATAGTAATAATATATATAATATATATATAATATATATATATATATATATCATTATATATTAGTATATATATAAACATCCACATCCGCACCGCAGATGCTCGAAAAAAAAATACACTGCTGCATCACATAATATTAAATATATATAGATAATAGAATATATATATATATAGTATAATATAGATATATAAATATATATAATATATATAATATATATATATATAGTATATATACATATAGATAATATAATATTATATATAGATAAATATTATATATACATATAATATAGATAATATAAATATAATATAATAGTATATACTATAGTATATAGTATATATATATATATACCAATTTGCTTATGGTATGGTATGACAGTGCCTAATGGTTCGCCTTTATGTTATGCGTTCAAGCCACACTCATCCTCCAGACAATCTCATATCATATACACATACACCCTTCTTCCCCTCTTCTGAACAACATCTTACAGACATCCCATCCCTTATATCCAACGGTGTAAGGAGAAAAAAAATTGCTCCCATTCGCATGTCCTGGCGTGTCGTCGAAGCGACTAAGGGACGGTGTATTAGTGGCTGCCTCTACCCACTTATCTTTTGCCAGAATGCAAATGCATGCCTCGAAGGTCGTGATCGCATAAGCGCCCTTCTATCCTTCGGCAAAAAAGTATGAATCGTATGGGGGTACATGAAATGTCAGAATGAATAAATGTTGAGGAGATAGAGAGAGGTGATGGATTAGAAAGGGCAAATCTTATTTGCTCGCTGTGACTGAAACAAATATGAAAGAAACGGTGAAAATGAGGGGTGTGGTGTAAAATGCGTGGTTGCGTGGAAAGAATGAGAGGGGATAGAAGATTGCAATTCTAATGATGGCTGTGTAGAGACTTGGAATTGTGTGGAACTAGAAACTAAAGTAATTAAGTTTAAAAGTCAAAATATGTGTGATTTGACAATGGTCCAAATCTAGGGATCAAGGTAAAGATACGATTTCTGATACATCGAAGTCTGGGATGGAAGATTCAGTCATTGCAACTCGTT
>JABUQX010054733.1:0-44909 GCA_015478945.1 Trachelipus rathkii
CATTTAAAGCATTATACCAACAATGCACTTATTCTTATTCAACCTTCTTTCTTATCTCACTTTTTTTCATAAATATTACAATTTATTATCTTTTCAACCACACTTTAAAATTATCACATAATAAATATATAATTATAATTATAAAACATTACCCTACTATTATATCCCTATGTGTGGGAGGAGAAAGAATTGCCCAGCAATCGTTAATGATCTTGCGTGTCGTTAGAAAGACCGACTAAAGGGACGTGGGGTAGTATATGGAGTTTGACTGCCACTTAACCTATCACTTTGCTAGGAATAATAGCTAATGAGCATGCCTGCGAGAAATGTCGTGATCTAGCCGTATAACGACTTCTAATCTCCGGCAAAATATAGTTACGAATAATCGTAATGGACAGTATTCAATGGAATGTCAGAGGAATAAATTGATTGAGGAGAAAGAGGAAAATGTTGAGATGAATGTATTTAAAAGGGGCAAATTTGATTTGCTCTTAGCTGTGACTGAAACAAAGATGAAGGAAACGAGTGATAATTAAGATGGTGTGGTGTGAATAGATGTGCCGTATGCTGTGTGTGAATATAAATATAGAGATAGAAAAAAAAAGAATTTTATTTGCAAATTTTGAAATGAGTGGCTAAGTTCTTTCAAAGCTATGGTAAACTTTGTGTGTGTGTGAGTACTTCTAGAATTCAATGGTTAAATTAAGTTTGAAAATGGATCAATGAGTATGTGTGGTTTGTGAAACAGTTTATAGTCTCACATTCTGAGGAAGACGTTTGAAAAGAGAGTACGATTTATTTATTGGATAATCTGAATGAAGCTCATGGATGTGGGTGAGTAGGAGCTTCATTCAGATTGATAGTGTTGGAGGACCTGAATAGGTTGGATAGGTGATCAAAAAAGGGAGAATATGGTATATTACAGGTGAGTTTGGGGTGTAGCGGGAGATAAATGAGAAATGGATTGGAAAGGTATGATTTGATTATCTGTGAAAGAGAGAGGAGTATGTGTGTAAGTAAATTACTTTCTTTAATTAATTACACAAAGTAATCCATAAGTTAATTTAACATAAGTTGGGTGTAAGGAAGAGATGGTAATCTTAGAGAGGTTGAAAAGTAATGATGATTATTGTGTGGTTGAAGAAGGAGATGTTGAAGTATATGTGTTGGATGTTATAAATCAGTGAAGTTAGGGTATTAGAATGGGATTCTTTAGTTCTTCTTCTTTCTATGTAAAATCAAGATTAGTAAAGAAAGATACTTGGATGGAGAGAAGGTGATACGAAAGGAAGTAGATTATAAGTAATTTATAGAAGTGAGAAGTTTATTTAAAGTGAACAAGGTACAATATAGAGATATCTCTCGTAAAACTTATCACTCGGCTTCGTTGCTGATTTCCCTGACAGACATTTCATCTACTTATAGAAACAAAAATCTAGGAGCTTCGTTTCACCCTCCCAACTCACTCCATATTTAAGCACAAGGAAGTATGTGATGGATGTGGCTAAAGTAAGAAGTAATAATGTGTAACAGCAAATGGGTGGAAATGAAAGATAGTTGTGATGAAGGCGGGTTAAAAGGTAAAATAAGAAACGTGTTTGAAATAAGTACTAAAAGCAAAAATGATGAAGTTAAAAGAAAGATTGCTAGGAATTAATATATATTGAGAGAAAAAAGAAATATCGTAATAAGGTGCATACGTAGTATATATAGTTAGAAAACAAGAGAGGGAAATGAACAGTTTGGAGAAGGATGGAATAGAGACATACAAGGGAATAGGAAGCTCTTCTGGAAAGGAAGCGCGAAAAAGGTTACGAAAGAATGATATTAAGGGGAATCTGCTTAGAATATATGTAAATTGGAGGATGGTGCTATATGTAACGAGATGAAATTGGATGTGAGGGGAGTGTAGGAAAGACACTTTCGAAAATACTGCACTAATATTATCATAATTGATGAGTGATGTTATAGTGAATAGTGGTGTGGTTTTGATGGTGCATAAGAAGGATAGGTATTTTGGGGATGTAAAGGATTAATAGTTAAGTATTAATGAAGGAGTAATGGGTTAAGTAATGATGAAAGTTGAAGATGGTAAATCTTAAACATATAATATTGATGAAATATTACTAGTGAAATGATCAAGTAGGAGGAGCGGATGGTGGATTTTATTATGAATTGGATATGAGGGAAGTTGTGTAATAAAGCAGTTATGGAGGGTATAGTTCTCGAGCGATTGGAGAAGAGCGGTATTAGTACCCTTGGAGTATTAAGGGTAAGGGAAGAAAAGGGGTAATTGAAGGAATTAATATTTAAGGTGAGGAAATAAGGTATTTATTGAGTGTATGTTATCAGGGAAGGTAAATATTTGACTGGTATTATTGTTGAAAGAGTGCGTCGATATAAGATGATGACTGAAGGGACTGGTTTGTGAGAAGAACAAGAGTGCGTTTAGGAAGTGGGTAGATAGATGTGTGGATCAAATCTATACATTGAAACAAAATGATATGAGAAAATAGGTGCATAGAAAGAATACATTATATTTGTGTTTTATATGGATTTATACAATAAACGTATTTAGATAAGAGTTTAAAATGAAAAGATATTAATGGCAATGTTTAAGTGATATATGGATGTTGGTGGTAGGATAGACTACTGAATGGAATCAAAAGTATGGTTGTCGATAGTTATAGTGAAGCAGTGTGTAAGAATAATGGTGTCAATTGTGATATATATATATATTATGAGATTAATAAAGCGGATTGATGAGAAGGTGTTTATCGTGTTCATGTCTCTACCTTGTTAATATTACATGTGTATATATATGAGATATGGGGTATAATGAAAGAAGTTCGAGGTGGGAGATGGCAGGCAAAATGGTGGTTTAGAATGATGAGAGAATGGAAAGAGCTGAGTGGAAGCCGTTCGCCCCTAATTTACCTATGTATATCTTGTAGTGCGGATGATTTTGGTTACTCGTCTAGGCGCGTCTGAAGAAGAGGTTTAGAAGAGGATACTGGGTGGAGAGAGTTTGGCAGGGTATGTAAGATAAGGGAGGGTTTGAAGGAAGTAACGTAAGAATATAGAGTAAGGTTATAGGTTGATGAAGATGAAGAGACAGGTCCTTATGAAGATATATTGAAGAACGGAAAGATGCAACCACTTCTGGAGCAGTGATCGGTGAGTTCTAAATATTATAGAAGGTAATTAGATGTTGGATCTTGAGAATCGGATGACAGTGAACAGTTGCAAGAAGTCGAGCTAAGAGATAATAGTTGTTGATATGAGCAGGAATGCGACTTGGCTGTTGTGCAATGTAATATATACGTATGGGTTAAGAATTGGACAGAGAGAACTAAGTCTTGAGTGCGCTAAGAGGTCTTTACATGAGATGCAGAGGTATTGTATTTATTACCTATGTGGTCTTATGTCATGGTAGTGAGGACTTTACATGCGTACTTGGTAATAAATGATTACATATATTTGAGGACTAAAGTTCATGTGTCCAGAGTGGACAAAACTCTCGGAGGCGACATGGCTACGGATGTCGAAAAGATATTAATATAAGTAAAGGAATGAACGTATTAGAAGAGTTGTGTGGTGTGAAGAAAGAGGTAAATGAGAGAATAAATGAAGAGTAATGAGCTAAGGTGGCTTTGTCATCGTGGAAAAGAATTGCAATAGAAAGTCCGGTTAGGTTTAAGGCGGATGTTAGTGAGAGTGTGTTGATACTCGCACCAGGACTATGGGAGACCCCGAGACGAGAAAGTCGGACTTGAGTCCGGTGGAGGAAATGTTATCTGAAGGAGAGAATCCTGTGAGTATTGGCAAAGGCGAGAATAAAGGGTGCAGGTTGATAGGTAAGAGAATGGCAGGAGTATTTATGTATTAGGGGGCATGGTTGTGGCCCACCTGGCCAGAGAGATGAAACCACATTAACATAATGGACAAGACATTAGCATAGTGAGTGGTTCCGTCGAGCGTGTCCTCATGCGGATGCTCAAGGTTGTGATTTTATGTCTGTGAACCGAGCTCTCACTGTATTAAAGACTGGTGAGCACCATTTTACTTCAAGAGGGGGACAGGGAGTAGGCTCTGCTTGTTATTCTCGACGTTTGTCATGTTCTCAAACTGCTTTTCTTTTACTTTTCTTTTCCGAAGCTTGTAGCGCACCTTACCCAGAGAATTCGGTTCATAAGAACGGGGCCTCGCCAATCGTTTGGGCAAAAAGTTACAATTATTAGCTGAATAAAAATGATCGCTAGATGGAAAGACCGAAACATGAACTTTAATAAAGAAGAAATATATATAGATATCCGTTTATACGGGAGTATATATAGTATATTATATTTATTATTAATATTAAATATATATATATTAATATATATTAATTATAATAATATATATTAAATATTAATATACCATATACTTGGAGCTATAGAATTCTGTAAGGCAAAAATATATGAGAACAAAATATTATAAATATATTAATAAATATAATATATAAATATATATATAAATAAAATGGTTCATCATATATTAAAGCGTATTCAATATAATGACTAAACCACACACCACAAATGCTCTCTAACTATGAACACACTGATCTCTCACTGTAAATAAAGTTTTAATGTAGATTTGACCACTACGCCAACGAATTAACTAAAAGTGAAGAGCATAGAGAATAATTGTTCCGTGTGAATATATCGAGACCCTCACACACATAACAAGGAAACCACAACTAGCAGCGTCTATCATTATATAGCAACCGTCACAATATAAAGTATATAAAAAAAATAATATAAAATATATTACTCTGATAGCAGGTATAGCGCAATATTTTAAGGATAACTTTTAGAAATCATAATTTAATTTTACCGGGAACTTAACAATTATTATGATTTTATAAGAACCACCATTAATATAGTGGTTATTCAAGTAAGAAGAAGGTAAATCCCAACTACATTCACCCTACTGTAATTTTCACACTGCTGGGTATATAAAGGATTACGTGAAACCTGTGAGACCAGCACTAGCAGATGTTATTCATCGCAGTTAGGTCTAATTCTCGTAGTTGACCGGCAGCAACTACGGAAATAATTTAGGCGAATATTATCCACCATAAGGAACTAATTATAATTGTTAGAATATATGCACGTAATGGCGAGAAGAAATGAGAGTCGCTAGTTAGGTTAGAAATATATTTTTTTCAATCACTCACGCGGCAAAATCCACAGAATGAGAAGGAACGCAACAAATCAATGAGCACTTGCCACTCGGCAGTGGGACATGGCGGAATCGCCAAATGCCGGAGGGCGAAGCGAGTCAAGCACAGAGGTAGGCGAACCGCAACAGAGTAGGAAATTAACTTTTAATTACCGTTGGGAGACTACGACACTGATATAAATAATAGAATAACAACTGCTCAACTATTTTATACTAAATCACGAGTGATAAGATTCTTAGAGTAGTGCAACCTTTCGTTAATGGTGGAAACTACTTAAGTACACTTTTCACAAAAGCTGCTAAGAGGTATTTTTAATGAATAAAATAAAATTACAACTGTTGAACTCTGGATATTCACAGCAGATGTACGCGTAGGGTAGTTGCATTAATGCACGGCGACCTACGACTCTTACGAAATGGACGCCTATAACCAACGCCGAGGAAGCATCAGCAGATATCGCTCTCCCAGTGCGCTCGAACTATTTACTCAACCCACACAACATGGAACCCCTACTATGAACAGACACACACTCACACCTACCCCGTCACACTGCGGCGCAGCGTAGCGTTTAAAAAAGGGTACCCCCGCCAGAGCCCCGAGAGAACCAGCAGGGTGCATTTATAATTGAAAATATTGAAAGTTTCAGAGAGCACGGGACTTCATACAAACACACTAGTATCAATATTATGAAAACTATAATCAAATAGCTCATAATACAATCACATGTCAATAAGCTATAATTAATTTTTCAGCTCTTCTGGAAAAGCTCAATATTTAATCTGATCCTCTGGAGTCTCAGGCACCATACAAAGAAGAATGTATTACGTTCATCGCTAGGGTTCAGGTTTCACCGAGCTCCCAGCAGTTGTGAAAATTACTTGGGGTGGAAAGACTAATACTACTTTTTGTCGGGATAGCAAGGTTTAAGCAAATCCTTGGATGATCTCAATAAAAGCAATAGGAATAAACAGAAATTTATAAATCTTCTCTCTAATTATTTTTTCTCAATCATAGTTGTTTCAATGTACAATCCTGATTGCGCAATCCTACACCAATCCTGCTACCACACACTAGCCTGGGATCCTTCGCACGCTTGTTCATAATGGGGACACAATCCAACTTTTCAGTCCTTCAGTTTTCACTCGGTATGGCGACACTCTTTCTGAATCTAACACATACAGACATGATTATCTTCCCTACCGAGTAACACTCAATAAACTAATTCCTCCATTTTCTATAACTCTATCCCTACGGTAATCCCTTACTTCTTATAGTTATTAGGTACATACTATTACTCCATTGTCTTTCACCTCTTACAACGCTCTAATTCGTGAATTATTACCGAATATGGACTACTAGTGATCACCTACCATCAATACAGAGTCATATGTCACGTTTGTTCATTTCAACCAAGTGAGGAGATTTGCATAGGATAGGCTTCATGCAAGATACTAGCATTCTTCAACTTTCTCACCGCTGTATTTGGTTGGGAACAACGTATCTTGTACTCTCCATTCTCCCATTATAGAGCTATTCTTTCTTGCACTTACCAATCAATAGACTAGTTGGTATGCTGTTCTCGGTCATATATCTTATTCCATCTCTATTTCTTCAAGAGAGGAGAGAGGTGCGTAATCGAGCACGCGCGGAAAACGCACTAGAAGCAGTAGAATTAAACATAACACACAAGGTGAAAGAGAAAGCCCCAGCCTTACCCCTCCGTAGAGAGAGGGGGATCGAGCGCGCAACACATCATACTCGTTGTATAATAGTGAGAACTGATTCTTTAGGTCCAAAAACAGATTGGTGCACATGAGCAAAGTAAGTAAGACTACCAAGCCCTAGAATTTTCCTTATGGGACGATCGCGATGGACCCTGCACACTATAGGGGTAAGACCTATCGTTCAATGTAAGAGGTTATCCCATGTACCATGTGGGCCTACAACTATGGCGTACGCTCGCCTACACAGATCAACCGCCCATTCACCCTGGTTATATTGTTTCCTAGCTAGGTTTACATCTCTGCCCTCCTATCCAAACTCACATTTCTCTACCTTTCAATTAAACATTTCGCTGTGACTAACTAAATGCCTACCTTTTCTCCGGTCCTCCCAGCCGGTCGGTTCCCAAGACAATAATATTGCTCAACTATATTAACCATCCGTCTTAAAGCCACTAGCCGATCACTTTATCGAGTCACTCACGTGTTGCACAAAATGATACCATTAACCACCTCAACATCTTTCATTATCCACCATCATGACACGCTGTTCACACACTTCTTCTTACCTACCACGACAATTACGTCTCACTCTCATGATATTAAGGGCTATTAGGTTCCTCACTTTTAATTACACATGTATCTTGGCTGCGTACGACGCATTAGCACAACCCCTAAATGTATTCGTCCATCACTCTTGAGCACACATATGGGAACGTTTAGATACTGAATAACTAGGTCTTTAATTACACAGATCATAAGAAAGTCCAAACTACTATAAGTGAACTAAGTAACAACAGGTACAACGATACATATTTTCCAGGACTTCATGTAAGACCCAGCACTACTCAATATACCCTATACCTCTTTACATTCACAGGAAACATAGGGATTTATATTGCAACAAAGCGCACATTACCTTCTTCGTGACCTTTCACTTACTATTGTTTCCCTAGACTCAAACAAGGCTCTAGGCCTATCGTCCACGTTCCCTCTCATTCCATATCATAATAACAAGCAAAAGGAGCTAATTATATCATATAACTTACAGCAGAACAATCATCGTTGCTCAGCTGCCTTTCAAATCTACATCATCAACTTTATTCACTTGAGGAGTGGTCCTCATCAACTCTAAAAACCCCATATACGCCTTACTTCTTGATCCGATCGTTACTTTTGGGCGAAGTCTCCTCCCTTCCTATCACACCGCCTGGCGTGTGGTTCCGCCAGTTATTAATGAAATCTTAAAGATCATCTCTACGCTCTAATATACTACCTGCTCACATATACTTCTTCATTTATTCGCAAAACACTTACTATGTGAGCAGAAAAATCTCAAGAGTCACTGCGAGCATAATTAAATAAGGTTATGTAAAGGTTGTGCCCACCGCGTGCACACATTTCATTGGCTCACAATACTCACCACCATTATTTTGAACTAACACCATAGTTCCCATACCATCCTCCCACCTCGACATTCTTTCATAACCCCATCCATATAACAAATTGAATAACCAAGGGAACATATACATAACCCTGTCATATAATTTCTACGGGCCTGAAATTGTTCTTTCAGCTTATTGATGTAATCCTGACAACCCAAACATTCATCCATTATATTAGACGAGATCCATCGCGTGTCTGCTTGGGATGTATTTGCTGCTTAATACGTTTTCATAGAAAGAACACGTACGCGTCTATTAACTATCTGTCTAACATTACGCATCTCTTGGATTCCATTCAGCGCAAGGCTCCCACTCCTCAAATCACCATATATCACTAACCCCTGCCATAGACCAACTGCCTCGCGGGCTATTTAACTCTATCATAACACATGCTGAGTTTGCGAAATGACCATAGAAGACCTAAATACATTCTTACTGCTTTTCTCTCGCTTTTCAAATATTCTCATTATCCATTTTGATGATTATCAAAATGCTCGATAAGCCATTTGATGCAAGATGCCGACTACCATACTACCTAAGACGCACCTTTGTTCCTTCATTTCACCAATCAGTCTTCAGTCATCGACGCACTCTTTCGACCAAAAAATCGGGAAGATGCATAATTAAGGCTTTGCAGATTACTTTAATCATTCAAGGTAAACTTACTGTCCGCCTCACACATGAGATTATGAAAGCTTTCTGCGCAATGTATCACAACCCTTCTTTTCTTTATTAGGGTCACGACAATTACCTCAACAGAGGAACAAGAGAGAGACTCTCATCCTCTAACCAATTGATCGCTTGGAAACTATATTTGAACAATCGGCTCTATATTTTGAGCGAGCATTATATGTACCTACTAACTTCAAATTCGCACAATCTAAGTTTCACCATTTCGATCGAGAGGCGTCATGTTCTTTTTGAAACATTCTTTCAACATTTATCCCAGTCCTTTCATCTATACTCTACACAATACTTTACGATTTCTGTCATGGCACTTCTTTCACTGGATTAGTACCACATAGTGCAATATCCTCGTATTACTAATACATTCATCACTCATCCCCAACGATATAAAACAGCTATAAATATCTTGGAGACACCATTATCAATGCTTCCACACAAATTCAACTTGATCAAATTTTCTTCTATTACTTACTTAATATTGGGCAGATTCTCGAAGTGTTCATTCTTCTACCTCTTTCAACGTTTCTCACTTAGGTATTTCCTTCTACCCATTCAGTACAAAAGCACCCACCCTATTTCATTATTTCTACAAAAAATGACAAGATTTCCCCCTTTATTTCAACTTCCTATATTCTTAACCTGCTGTGTATCGCGGGGAGCTGTGACTTCCTTATGTAATTCCGTTCGTAGCTTACTTCCTATTCCCTATTTGTTTCAATGTAAAGATATCCCCATTCCTCTTCCTTCCAAACTGTTCATCTCCATTTTATCTCTATTTTTACTAGCGATACTTTACAACAATTTTAGTTTGGGGATTTCTTTTTCTCTCTTTCCTTTATATACAATATTATCCGTCTTTCTTTTGAGACCTCATTCATCATTTGCTTTTAGTAGATTCAACATCCCGCTTTCTTTTTTTTTAACCTTACTTTTGCTAATCAGTCTTATCCTACATTTTCAATTCACCACTCATCGTTAACATTCTTACTTCCTGGACTCTTAAGAGAGACATGTCCCACACATACTTCCTTTTTGTCCTCGATAACAAATTTGGGAACTGTTCCTGATCAATTTGAGACACGTCTACTCCCAGATTTGATTAGTCGAGTATCACATATTGTTCACATATCAACACCGTTATATAAATGGGAACCTAGAGTAGCGCTCAGCTTAAACATACTTGAGGCTTCTTCTAATTGAGATCTGCTACTCAATCTCTGAGGAGCATTCTAGATGAATTATTTATATATTATATAATACTCATTACATATTAATACATTATTAAAGTTTTTATATTCTAATATTAATCCTTATATAAAGATGTATATCAGGTATATATCAATCTTTACAAATGTGGCATTCTCCAAAAATAGAGAACAAAGACTATATACAGTACGATTAATAACATGCAGGCTATATATAGTGGAAGAAATATTATATATTCGTTTAATAATGGCATTGGAAAAAAATATTTTTTTAACCTCAGTAAGATCAGATGTTAAGGGGGGGAAAAAAACCATTGGGGTAAAGCCCCCACCTCTCTTCCATTTTGACAATATCAACTGTAATGGTGAGGCACCACATTTAGTCTAAAGGTGCAAGCATATCCCACCTTTGATCAAAGTGTTCTTTTACAAAACCTGGCACATCTTCCCATTGTGGCGCATTAACCGGTTTCCGGAGTGCTGTTATAATATACTCCAGACAAATTGGCACAAGTTAGATAAAGTTTAAATTAATTAACTGAGGCGAATTATCTAACTGAGGCACTAAATCTTTAGAGCTCGTTAGAACGAGGGCGTAGTAACACTTCTCGCATATGGAACGAATTGTCTAAATTTCGGGTAAAGACTATAGGTCACTTAGGATCACCAATATATATAATTTAAAAATTTGTTTTCACATAGGAAAGGAAGATTGACAGGTGGTTTGCAGACTGGACTATTCGTGGTATATTGAAAGATGCGCAGTAAGGTGGTTTATATAATAGTGTCTAACACATAATTATGATAGAAATACACTTTATTCTATATTCACACACGAGAATAATTATCCTTTTAGTAGCACATAACAGTAAAAAAGTTTTAGATATAAAAGTTTATATAAATTCTTGTTATGATGGATCAGTGGGCAGTCCTAATTGCTGAATAATCAAATCGATACATAATTTAAAAATAAGTATCCAATATTGATTATTTTATAATTTATATAACACTAATATTTTAAGATTATGCCTGGACACAACTGCATAGAGTAAACACGTCCATCCAGATTAGCTTGTATCAAGACGCTCCACCACATCGTAGATCGAAGACCAAACTGTTCACGTTAATTATCTGGAGAAAATGATATTGAGTTAATCCAACCTACAACGGAGCTGATAGCAATTGCCTTAGAAATTGATTTAGCCGAATAGGTACTTAGGCATGGATAGAATTAAGTAATAATATGATTAAAAATGGGAATAAGTGGGCAGAGATCTCAAAAAATGAAAGTATTGCCGGTAAGTCTATCAAAGACTTTAAAAAGGATAGTTCGATATGGATGGTAGGAACGAATCATGTCGAAGAAGGAATCACAACTACAATAGTGACCTATTCAAATTAAAGAACTATTAAGTATAAAAATGTTTAGTATCAATCTTCTAAGAATTATTGCACCCTCTTACAAAATTGCACCATATCAGGTAAATTATCAGGATACATGACCAGCATAAACAAAAGTTTGAGAATAATCAATTAAGCTGGAGAAGTAAAATGTAAAAAATTAGAAAAGAAATCTTAGTCAATAAACTATTAATGAAACAAAAAACTAGTTAGGAACCTAGGTTATATAAAAATAATATTACTTTTAATAAAGAAATAGGTGTATAATATATATTGTACAATAATTATAAAATGAAGTGGAATGGTACAATGAAAAAATAATAGTAATATTAATTGAACATAATAATTCACTGGGGAACACATTTTACGTTAATACCCTTGGACGATTTTGTTCACAAAGGGAAAGGGGGAGGGGTGGTGATTATAATAGAGGGTTGACTAGTAGTTAATTAGTTAAGTCATCAATGAAAAAGCATTCAGAAAATATATAAGAGAAGTAACCATTAGAGAACTAGTAGATAAATAATTACGGTGACAGATACCATCCAAGATATATTAGTGAAAAATATAAAATAAACTTAAATAAAAATAAAGGTAATAAGAAAAAAATATTTGGAGAGATGTATAAAAGAAAGAAGAAAAATTTATGTTGCAGTTTTTATAAACATTGAAAAGAATAGGAATCCTGACAGGTCAGATAATCACAGGTAAGGACAATTAAAAGACAAAGTAATTATACATTGAGTGAATTAATATAAAGGTGGAGAAAAAATATTAAGTAGGAGACTAATACGAGAAAATAATGGTGACTATTTATCTATAAATAAGAGTTATGGAGACTACGGACCTGATATAAGATCATAAGAGGCACATGTTCGAAAAGGTGGTAAACATAAGATAAATAAGATATGTCCAAATGGGGATGGGTGAAATTTATTAGTAGTCTAAAAAATTAACTGGTGGCAAAATCTTAGAATTGAAACTGAGGATATATAAAAAAAGTTATTTAAAGAACACCGTTTGAATCACGTGAAAGGGTTTAGGCAACCGATACACTCAAGCTTAACTTTATTGTGTAATATGGAACACGTCTAGAGCAAAAGTAGGTGTGTGTGTATAAATTGAAACCGATAAAAAAAATTAATACAAAAACTATCGCATATACTTATCAAAATTTATAAAAAACTTTGTCCAGAAAATGTACCAATATTATATAATTTATTCTGAAAATCGAAAAACAAGATGGGTAGGAAATATTCATTATCACCAAAAAGGTAACATAGTGTGATGCACGCTTAGTGGTAAAAGATAGTAAGTGTATATTAGGTAATTTTAAAAAAGTAGAAATTTGGAGTTTAATTAAATTCCACAGAATGGAAGTTGTTTATTAAGGAAGTTTAAATTATATATTAAAATATTACTTTTAGTAGACCATTGAACTTGACGAAGAAAGTACTTCTCCTTTAGTGTATTATGAAGGAAAAGTACCACTCCCCAACAGTATATATGAACTATTACTAGTGTTGTTTTGCATAATAAAAAATACTTACCTTTTAATGGTGCTAACATAAATACAGAGTATATTTTTGTTGTTATAAATAAGATATTTATCAAGTATTAAAATATATATGTAATAAAAATTGGAGTTGTTTTAACTTAATCCTATACTAGATTCCTATTTCAAAGATTTAAAAATTCTCTAAAATTGAGAGACTAATTTCAGTCATCCAAATTTTAGCTTCTTTTAAAATGTCTCGTGATAAGGATTTAAGAAACCGAGTTCTTGGGATAACCATAACTTCTCACATATAGATGGTTGGAGGTTAAAAATAACACTTTTAAATAAAATATTTATTTTTATACTTAATATTAGTTAAAGCTCGTGAATGCGTATATGAATTTTTAGCAAATGTGAGTGACTTATCCGATCATAACTGAAGTCCTTTTTCACAAGACTCGGTTCATGATTCTCCTACAAAGCTGGAAAATTTTGTAGAAATGCTGCTGCTAAATTCAACAATACTAATGTACAAATATTATTATAAAATGCACCTATAGTATCAGTTTCAATTAATATGCACAAATATAGATAAAGGAAAACATTTGAAAGATTTAAAATCAATAATAAAAATATATTTGCCTACTTTCATTTCAATTATGGCACAACGAAAGGTTTGAAAATTTAGAAAAATATATTTTGAACTTTTGCAATTTGTGACCGTTCGAAACGGATGGAAAGTACTCATCAAGGTCTTTATAAATGCGTGAAACTTTTCGTAATACTTCCATGGTAGGAGAAAATATAAAAGGATTTAATTAATTTTAAATCTCGTAATGGTGTGAAGAAACTCGAATTCTGTATAAGAAATATTTGTGCTAGGTTCTAAATTCTGTGTTTCTACAAAATTCTTATATAAATTTAAAAATAAAAGTATATTAAAGAAATCAAATAGTTAGCGTAGGTCCAAATATAAAATTGAAAGTAAATTTAAAGGCTTGAGAAAGTTTCTCATAATCTATATTAATTTTAATTGGATCGGAAAAAGATGACGAATTCTTACATTCTAAACATTTGAGCGAAGTCAATGTAATTCTGGGCAACCATGTACCAATACCCTCACTCAATACCCCTCTGAACGAGATCTTATCATGGACGGAAAGATTTCGTATATATGTGGCAAATTCATTACCAGCCATCAACACAATTTCAGAATTTTTTGCAAATTTCCAAAAATTTGACTCCATGACAACCGTAATCTTGAAATAATAGTCATTCCACTGACTCAAAGAGCACTCGTCAAAATTATTTAGGAAGAAGCAAAGATGTTTTTCCTTTTCATTACCGACTTCTTCACAATCAGAAACGAATGGAGAAAGAGCACACCTCAAATGAGAAGAAAGAGGCGGAGGAAGGAATGATAAAATTATTTCTGGAATGTTAACAATGGATTCTACTTCTATTTGCTTAACAGACGCCTGCCATTCGATAAGTAAACCTTTCAAGCGACTGCAATCATAAACAGTATGAGCTTCAATGGATTCCTTTGATGGCAAGCAAAAATTCTGGAACTGCTCCCACTTTAAGGAAGACACTTTTGGCATTTTATTAACTGTTGTTGCCAGAAGAACAGTAATGAAAAGAAACAAGGAAAATATACTTCATAACTGTTCCTAAATGTGGATTAAATGCGCATAATATAAGGAGAAAACTGAACAGCAATAAAAATACTGTCGTAGTAACAATAATTCCAAGGCCACTTGAGTAACAAGCAAAAGAAGTGAATAAAGCAGGAACAAGTACACTAAGAAAATTAAAACCCTGCGGTAAAACACTAAAAACAATCCACGATAACAATGATATGTATACCCAAAGTCCAAATGTTTCAAAGAAAGTTAAAAGTGTCAAGTGAAACCAAAAGATACTCATTGTATGGTATAGAATTGCGAATGGTCCTATAGTAAAAGAAACAAAAGTCAGACTAACAAACCAGAGACTATGAAAAATAGAACCTATATCAAAGCTTAAATACAAAATATCACCAAAATGGACAGATTCATCAATAATAAACTCACTGACCCAAGGAATACACTGAGCGATCCATTGTTTCACATAAATTTGACCGTTAATATAATGAGCAAAAAAATAGAAAATGGAACATAACATATAAAAAAAGAAATTAGATTTGAATGAAGATACCAATAAACAAATAGAAATAATACAAAAAGGAGGAAAAGTAAAAGCCTTAATTCCTGCATCAACAATCGGAAATAGAATTAAGAACACCAACATACCACTAAAATAAGCTGCGTAATAATGGATGCATTTATATTTGTACCTTTTTGTAGCAACATCTACATCCAATTCCGAACTGAATTCTTGAAAGACCTGACCCCAAACACAAAATATTCCTTGATTCTTCCTACGTACCATAATAGTAATAGACGAATAAGACATGACAAAGAAACACACTAGCCACAAACAATAAATAGAAACTATATAAAATTTACTAAAACTAAAAGAGTATATGACAAATAAGGAAAGAGAAAGCATTAGCGAAAAAGAAAAGGCCACAGGCGTTTTACTGAATATTGACAATTTCTGAGCTAAATTTGATTCAATGCTGCTGAGGATAAATTCTTGAAACAACGCAACGTATCTCTTCCAAAATTTCTCTTCCGTCTCGTTAAATGGAAGTACTGAGGATTGTATCCGAACTGCAGAAGGAATTTCACCTTTTATAAATTCCAATCCTGCAGAAATAATAGAAGACTCTGATAGTCGACGGCTTCCAAATTTATCTTCCAAGTAGTTCTTTATCTCGCATTTGTCCTGAATAAATAAATTAATAATAATAAATGATGATGATAATGATAAATAATAATAATAATAACAATAATAATAATAATAATAATAATAATAATAATAATAATAATAATAATAATAATAATAGATAGGTACAGATGGAATTACCGATGAAATTATTAAAAATGAAGGCGAGATTGTGATGGACTGGATATTGAGGTTGTGTAGCAAAGCGTTTATGGAGAGCAGCAGTAATGTTACCCTTACATAAGGGTAAGGAAGATAAGAGGAACTATAGGGGAATTAGTTTATTGAGTGTTGTATGGAAGATGTATGCTGCTGCTATTTGGGTTGAAAGGACTGATTTGCGAAGAACAAGGTGCATTTAAAAGTGGTGGAGGATGTGTAGAACAAATTTTTACAATGAAACAAATGATTGAGAAAATGAGAAGAATAAAAAATTATATTTAGGTTTTATGGACTAGAACAGGCGTATGACAGGATTAATAGGGAAGCTCTGTGACAGGTATTAGTGATATATGGTGCTGGTGGTAGGCTTCTGAATGGAATCAAAAGTATGTATGGCGATAGTGAAGGGTGTGTAAGAATAAATGGAGTTGAAAGTGAATGGTTTGATATTAATAGTGAAGTGGGGCAGGCTGGTGTTATGTCTCCTTGGCTATTTAATTTGCATATGGAAGGAGTGACGAAAGAAATTAAGGTAGGGTTGGTAAGGGAAGGTGTGAGACTGATGGAGAATGGAAGAGTGTGGAGGGTGGCCTGCTTATTGTAATGGATGATTTGATTTTGTGTGGCGAATCTGAAGAGAGTTTGATAGACTTGGTATAGGGGTTTGGCAGGGTCTGCAATAGGAGGGGTTTGAAAGTAAATGTAGATAAGAGTAAGGTTATGGTTGTGAGTGAGGACAGTCCTCGGTGTCAAGTCATGTTGGATGGTGGGCAATTGGAACAAGTATCTGAGTTTAAGTATTTAGGATATATATTGGATGAAAAGGGAACGGATGATGATGAGTGTAATAGGAAAGTTGTAAATGGTAGGAAGGTGGCTAGCGTAACTAAATCCTTGGTGGATACAAAGGGACTAAGTTTTGAGTGCGCAAGGGTTTAGCATGAATGTATGCTGTTACCTGTGTTTATGTATAGTAGTGAAACTATGGTATGGAATAAGAGGTATAGATCTAAGGTAGATAATGTAGATACATTTCCTACATTTGGTGAAGAACAAGGTGCGTTTAGGAGTGGTAGAGGATGTGTGGATCAAATCTTTACATTGAACAAATGATTGAGGAAAATGAGGGAGAAGAAATTCATAATTATATTTAGGTTTTATGGATTACAACAGGCATATGATAGAGTTAAAATAGGGAAGCTTATGGCAGGTATTAGTGATATATGTGTTGGTGGTAGGCTCTGAATGAATCAAAAGTATGTATGACGATGTGAAGCATGTGTAAGAATAAATGGTGTCAATGGTGATTGGTTTAGGATTAATAGTGGAGTGAGACAGGGTTGTGTTATGTCTCCTTGGTTATTCAATTTGTATATGGATGAGGTTATGAAAGAATTCGAGGTGGGGATGCAGGAAATGTGTTAGAATGATGAGAATGGAGATTGAGTGGAGGGTGCCTACCTATTATATGCGGATGATTTGCGTTTGTGTGGCGAACTGAAGAGAGTTTTGAGAGGAATTGGTAAGAGAGATTTGGCAGGGTGATGGTGAAAGGAGGGTTTTTGAAAGTAAACGTAGATAAGAGTAGTTATGGTTGTGAGCTGAGGACAGTCCTCAGCGTGAGTTATGGTTAGATGGTGAGCAGCTGGAGCAAGTGTCTTGAGTTTAAAATATTTAGGGTATGTTTGGATGAGAAGGGAACGGATGATCAGTGTAGTAGGAAAGTTGTGAGATGGCAGGAAGGTTGTTGGTGGCAATAAATCGTTGGTGAATGTAAAGGGACAAGTCCTTGAGTGTCGGTAGTCTTACATGAGGGTATGTTTGTTACCTGTGTTATTGTATGGTAGTGAGACTATGGTCGGAATAAGAATATGATCTAAAGTTCAATGTGTTCAGATGGACATCTTAGGGGCATGCTAAGGTTGTGAGACCGAATTGATAAAATAAGGAAATGAACGTATTAGAGAGTTGTGTGTGGTGTGAAGAAAGGGGTTAAATGAGGAATAAAATGAAAGTATGTTTGAAATGGTTTTTGGTTACGTGAAAGGATGTTATGATAGTCGGTTGGTTAAGTGGATGTATAGTGGAGAGTGATGTTGGGAACCGACGGCTGGGAGACCGAAGAAAAGTGGATTGGAGTCGGTGAACGAATGTCTAAGGAGAGAAATTTTGAGTTTGGCAGAGCGAGAATAAAAGGGCATGATAGGAGAGATGGCGGGGTTTTTGTAATGGGGGCATGGTTTGTGGCCCACCTGAGGCCAAGGGATGAACCCTTACCATTGACGATTTACCATAGTGAGGGTCCGTCGCGGTCCCATGAAGCTTTAGGGTGGATTTTCTGTCTGTGACGAGCTTTCACTAATTAATGGTACAGAGGGGGCGGTAAGGCTGGGCTTTCTTTTCGACATTTGTCATACTCTCCTACTGCTTTTCTTTTCCGATGCTTGTAGCGCTCCTTACTCCCAATCTTGGGAAAATAAGGTAGGTGAAGAAAGAAAGAAAGAAAGATCTAAGGTACAATCTGTTCAGCTGGAAAATCTTAGGGGCGTGTTTGGTGTGAGACGAACAAATAAAATGAGGAATGAACGCATTAGGTAGTTGTGTGGTGTGAAGAAGGGCATAAATGAGAGTACATAGAGATGGTTTGGTCATATAAAAAAGATGGACGATATTCAGTTGGTTAAGTGGATGTATAGTGGTGAGTATGCTGGGAATCGACCGGCTGGGAGACTGAAGAAAGAGTGGATTGAGTCAGTAAAGGAATTCCTGAAGGAGAGGATGGGAGTTTATCAGAGGCTAGAAGAAAGATGCATAACAAGAGTGAATGGCGGGGTTTTATGAGGGGGGTATGTTTATAGTCTTTCCCATGGGATGAACGAGACGAGATACCACATTGAGAGTTCGTCGCAGTCTCATGAAGCCTCAGGGTGGATTTTTCTGATTGCGACAAGTTCTCACTGGGGGTATAAAGCGGACGGTAAAAGGGGGTGGGGTGTTCTTTTCGATTTGCATCATGTTCTACTACTTTTCTGTTCCGGTGTATGCTCCGCATCTCACCCCCTATCTGGGGATAGAAGGATAATAATAATAATAATGATAATGATAATGATAATGATAATGATAATGATAATGATAATAATGATAATGATAATGATAATGATAATGATAATGAATGATAATAATAATAATAATAATAATAATAATAATAATAATAATAATAATAATAATAATAATAATAATAACAACAAAACTTACCCTGCTGGAAATATCAGAGTTCAAATTTTCTTCACAATCAACTTTACAAATTTCATAAAACTTTGCTAAAACTCTTCTTTCAGTAACGAAATCATTTCCTTCTGAAAGGCTGTGAAGAAAATAGTGATTTTATAATTGCAGTATAATAATATTTTTTTTTTTGAGTTGATATACAGGGACCACCACAGCACACAAGTCATGCGGCTATACTGTGTCAGCAAACCAACAACAGGGGAAGTCTCTAGCAAAACGACATAAAAATCGCGCTGAGAGAATTAAATCTTATAGAGGATGTTTAAATCACACAGGAAGGCAAAAACGCTGTCACTTTGGAAATGAGAGTATATGTGCAAGGCGATGTTGGACAGGAATAGTTTGAAAACCAGGGAAGAACGTGCGTAGCAGGGCAGAAAGGGCATCACAACCCACAAACACATGAAAAATGGAAAAGCGGCACCTCGAGCAACAAAACGGGCAAGATGGTTCACCATCCTGCGACATGAGAAAACCATGGGTGAAATTGGTATGTCCTATTCGCAATTGAGCCAGGACCACCTCCAAAAGGCGACTTCTGCAAGAGGACCAGTGGCTAATAAGGGGTTTGACTGTACGTAGTTTGGCACCACGATTATCCTCCGACTAACAAGCCTGCCAGCAAGAAAGGAAACGGCGACGAATGGATATATAAAAATCAGAAGCAGGAAGGCGTCCCAGTCGCAAGTCAGAAGGAAGGTATTGCACATTTGGCAGTACGGTGTTCGCAGCATGTTTAATTTCCCTGTCGGCCCGCTAGTTCCCCGGAACAACCACATGGGAAGGGACCCAACAGAATGTAACAGTTGCCCCCTGCACACGCAACGAGCAGATGAGGCTCTGGATGGTAGAGACTAAAGGGTTTCTCGAAGATCTGTCCAGCAACGCTTGAAGGGCACTTCCGGAATCGGAGAATAGTGTGTAATTACCCAGTGATGGGAAGCTGCTCAACCTATGAACTGCCTTACCAACCGCAACCAGTTCGGCAGAAAATATCGTCGCGGAAGGTGGCAGAGTGTGAGAGACGGTAAAGTCGGGCAAAAACAGCCGAAGCTCCCACTCCCACATCCGTCTTCGGGGAGTCATAAGTGTAGACAGCAACCAAGTCCGAGTGAATCTCCGCATGAGGCACGAAAAGAATCCCTCACTCACCGGTGTGCAATCCACTTTTAATGAATGTATCCCCAAAGCAGACAACAAGGGGGAGACCCATATTCAACAGGGAACTTTGAAAAGAAATCTGGCATGACCCATCGGAGGTAGTTGCAGAACGAAGATGAATTATAATCACAGCAAATGGAGGGTATTTATTAACAGATATGAGGAAAAGCGTTCAAAATACAATAACAACCAGAGATAAAGGAACCTGAATGCCGGAGGAACAAAGAGCACATGAGCCTGATTCTCCTCCGCAGGCACACAGGCATACAACCCGCCTCTATTCCAGCTCACGCTCGGTGAAGATTAAAAGCTACATGTCAGTACCCGCCTCGTTCTGAATGGGCAGCAGCAAGACGGCAGGTAGCGACTAGAAAGCTTGCCCAGAAATGACACAACCATAGGTCCGTTCCCGTTACAGCAGCATACTGTAACGATTGGAGCATCGCCTTTCCGTCCGCACATCCAAGTCTAGGACGTGAGGTGCGGCAAAAATCCAAACGAACCGCAACGACAGCAGCTAGTTTCCTGAGATGAATAATAATGAGGATATTTTAAGTACTCACAGCAAGCAGAGCCAAAGATCTACCGTAGACACAACAGATGGAAAACCATAGAGGTGCGCCCAAAAAGGAAGCGAACGTAGCCAGACCTACCCACGTCCGTGGATTTTTTCTTGATCAGGAATGCCTTGTTTTCGAGTAGAGTAAGCTGAAGCCAAGCTTTACTACACAATGGCGGAAACAAATCAATGGCCAGCTGAATGCGACGTCTCGTCATACAAGGAAACCAGCCACCGCGTAACATAAAGTGCACAGATCGTCGACATAGAGCGGAGCGAAGCGCACTACGATGGTGAATGAGATATCACACTATCTACTCCATTGAACCACTAATGAGCATAAGAAGCAACACATACTAACAACTGCCTGCGGCACCCTCATAGCTTATGACAAAACGCCGCAACAGTATGGGGCCTCAACGAAACAAACCCGAAACGACCGATCCGACATCTGTGCTATATCTGAAGGGAAATGGGATATAGAGGTCAATTGACCCATGAGCCCAATTCGATGAAGGGTTTTGCAAAACTTCCCATCTTCCCATGTTATTCATATGCCTTTTCAAGATCGGAAGAAAACGGCATAAGCCATTTTTATTTGGATGCAAAACGCTGCATACGTATGTTTCGGGAACAATTCGAGGGAGGTTACCATTCCCTCCATTCAGCTTGCCCAGGGGTCCACGGTCAATGAAAAAATCGGTCCTATGAATAAATTTTTGTTATGATTAAGTTGTTTAATATCGCTCTTTTTATTGTCCAGGTTCGGGGGAATCGGAACAACATAGCTCATACGCCGTCAACCAGCACAGGAGGGAAGAACCCTCCCACCCAGACTCATACTTAATTAGACTGAGAAGAATCGTCGAGGCTGACGATCAGAACACGGAATTTAAAGTGCCTTAGCAAACGAACGGAAATTGGCATCAGGGGGGGGCCAAAGCTCCATCGTCAAAGCTTTTTAAAAAAGGGGGCCCCCCCCCCCCCCCCCCCCCCTTCCAAAATCAACCTGAAATAATTTATTTGTAACAGGCCCTCCCTCCCCAAGCAAGAACCGCAAAAAGCTTCGGTGTCCGCACCCCGTAAGCGGTCAGAAGCGAACGTTCAAGATATATCATGAACTACCTTGAACAGAAGAAAAGTGAAAGCCAGCTCATCAAAACCATTCCCGACACCAGATGCACAGAGATGCTGTGTATACATTTTAAGGATATAGGGGGTCTGATGGTGTTTCTGAAATCTTAACGCACAACCTAACACTAATGAATATCTTTCTTATAAAAGACTTTATTTAGGAAAAAAATTACTTCCTTACGTCCGCTGTGATACACCATCGAGCCGACAGCACAGCCTTATAAAAATCAGGTAGAAACAGAGTTTGGGTAAGCTGTACAACAATGTAGAGGCTTCCGCTTTCTCTATTACCTAGCCACATTCACCGGCTCCACCAAGGATCGAATTGGCCGGGCCCAGTTAGGAAGGGGATAATGGCCACATCGCCTTCGAGGTATCGTCGTCCAACCTGAAATGCGTAAGCTTCCCTCCGAGATGGAACCAACCGAGTTAATCAGAAGGATAGAAAGTAATCATGCCTATTAAAGGGAGACATCCGTCTGTCCATACGACCAATAAGTAATGGTGTTGTTGCTGCTGACTAGAGGGAGAAGGAAGGAAATACATTGTGGCATTTTGGTCATCCCTAAAAAAAGCCTGACCTTTCCCCAAAACCCGAAAATCGATCGATTGAAAGCCGGAGAGATGGAACACCCAGGAGACTCAACAATCAGAAAGGCCCTATTCAAAAACGCTGCTCTAAAATGGAACCTGTGTTGAACATCCGTTCCAAAGAAGGAAATCTGTAAAATCCTTTAATAACCTCAACAGCCATGGAGGAAGTAACAGAATCTCCCCACCATAGGTGCGAAGGTTAAAAGTCACCAAGGAAACCAACATGTGCGCCGGAGACTCCTCGAACAAAGCAAAAGGTTCCCCTTGCAAATAGGACGCGCTAGAGCCGCACACTGAGCATACAGGTAAGAGGGGGGTATCAATGATAATTCGAGCCGCCAACGGCGTGTATTCGGCAGTTGAAGAGGGGAATTGGTAGTGAATGGGACTAAATTCGTGAACAGAAAATTACGCTGTCCATCATATAAAATATATATACTTCTAATAAAAAAAAAATACTATATAATTATAATATATATATTATATATATACTATATTAATATACCTAGATGCTAGGAATGAAACTTACTCCGATTCAGGACGATTCAAAAGTTACTTTGCATAAAGTACTTTTAGTTTCTACAAACATATAGCAATATTATGGTATAGTATATATATTTATGAAATGATCATAAAATTTAAGTTATATATCTTATTTTATCATTTTTATTTATTATAATTAATAAGAATATTTCTAAGTTAAAATATATAAATAAATGAAAAAATCACGAAAACAGTCCAATTATTTAGAATAGACAATTATATCAGCAACTAAAAATAGAGAACATAATTATAATATTCCGGGTGACGTATATATATCCCTATAACCAATAAGTTACACTATCTATTTGCTTAGTAACGGAGGAAGGGGCCATTCTTATTCTGTATAGGATAAAGATGAACAGGCTAGTAAGTAGATTGAATTATAAGCTAATACAAACTGAACAATATATTATATACCCACAAAGCCGAAAAGTTCATATTACCAATCAGTAGGAATAAGATAAATAAATAATATTTTACTAATATATATAGTATTCACTCACTAATTAATGAGTAGAAATTAGCTGACCTCGTAGTATATATCATTACTATTATATACCTACTATTCGATGAAGGATAGTACCAGATTCAGCGTTTAGAGATTTTAGTAGGCTCCCTATCAAAGAGAGCTGTAGCTCAAATCCACCTATTTATACTGAAAATAACTACAATATAACACTCGTTCTAATTAAGCACTAATAGAAAGTACAGCAACTATATCCGCTCTATAACAATATACTTTAATTAAAATTTATCTATGTATATATTTCTCAATAAAGGTAATTATGTGTTTACTTTATTTACTTGCTAAAAATAATTCACAACATATATGCAGCTGACCCTCAAATTAACAAACTCTTTTCTAAATTTCACTATCCTCAAAAATTTCTCTCTTGCAACATTTTTCTTTTAAGCTAACTACTTGTCATTTACATAGTCTTTTTTATTTTAATAGGATTTTGACTCAACAATCTTATACAAGTCTATTGGTCTTTATATACTATATATGGCAAGGCACATAGAGCGTTCAGTGATATTTTGTAAAGACATCTTATTCTATTATCAGTGAATGTTAAGTTACATGACCTTTCCTTTATTTAATCTCAGTTCTATGCACTAACAAATCCAAATTATCCTAATCCAATCCGTGTGAATAATTGACCATAACTTTATTTAAATTTTGAGTGTGCATTATCAATCAACAAACGCGCACCAAAATCCATTTTTAAAGTTTCACTTCAGAAAGAGGTAGTGAGGTAGAAGACAGAGCACCCAGCGAGAAGGAATCGAGAAGAGGGCAACGTACCTTGCGGGAGAGGAGCAAACTCTTAGAGGTATGAGAGAAGAGGATTAGAAGAGAGAGAAAAGGAAGAGGAGAATTGAAGAGAGGAGATATATTGATGAGAGAGAAAAACGATCTTGTATAGAAGGAAAGAGAGGGAGTGTAGACTACAAGAAAAGTCGTACTCTTTGGGCCTGGAGACCCTGCTAAAAGTAACAGCTAATGAAATAGCTCCCTTAAGGTAGTGTCATAGAGGCGCGAAAATTTAAATTAAAGATAGAAGTTTTCTTAGTAATTGAAACATCAACGTTTACATTATTTTGAATATATTATTGTTCGAAATATATATGTATATATTTGAAGAAAGTCCAATCGTATGCCGTTTTCTCTTTTCCATTGTTTAAAGTTGTAAAATTTAACAACAAAGGCAGAGTAAAAGATTACGTGGAGACATAACAAAGACGTTTTCTCTACTTTTCACTTAAAAAAAAACATTTCTATCGGCTGTGCTTAGAGTTAATTTACTTTATAATAAATAATTAATAATAATTAATAATAATAATAATAATAATAATATAGATCGTACTAATGCCAACGGTAACATTCGGAAAGAAAGACATCAAACTTAAGTCTAATAATAATAACAAAGCTTTTACTTTGTAATTGTTCATTGTTTTTAAAAATAAATGTTTGGCTGGCCATATCTAATGAAATATATTTGTTAATGTAATTATTTTGAATAATTGTAATTAATAATACTATATAATTAATACTTTTAATTATTTTTTAATAAAGATAATCGATTATAATATTGGAAAATTTTTGATGTGATTTATGATATAAATTAATATTTTTTATTTGTTATAATATTGTTATATATAATGAAATATTGAAATACGACTAATTAAATTTTATTAATTTACTTAATGTATTTTTTTAAAATTTATGTAACTAATTATAGGTTATTTTCCGCATTTGGTCTTTATTTAGGTTTTTTATGGAATCCTTTTTTTTTTGGAGTCTTTTTTTTTTGGGGAATCTTTTTTTAGAAGATTTTTTGGAGTAGTCTTTCAGACTATTTTGTTCAGCTCATTTTAGATGTTTTGGATAGGATGTAAAATAAAGCCTCTCAGGAATTGAGCGTTTATTAACCTACGTCTGGTGCAAAGGAAAAATTAGAGAGTCACCAGACTGTCGACTTCGCTACAGGATATTGGAAGGTGTAATCTTCTCATTTTACAATGGCCTGGCTGTTGTCCGAGTTATTCGGTTACGTGGCACGACTACAAATATGCATGGCGCGTAAGGGAAGCGGTTGGGGAATTGCCTATAACGAACCTAAGGAATTTTCTGTGTCCTACAAGAGCCATTCATTTTAGCAATTCCGTGAGAGGTGACTTCTTTGTCACCAACAGATGATCCCGAATCCAAACCTTTGCTAGCAGTTAAAGGTGGAAAATCATTTAGAAGTACTGTAAGTATCTAATTTAGAAATCTAATTTTCACAACACACTAAAAAACTAAAATTTTCATCTATCAAAATTGGTTCTATAAACCTATTAGATAGGAATACGCACGTATAATTAGCAAAGGGCTTCGCGTATAATTTGCAGACTGGAGTGGTATGAGGTGTTATTATTCACTCTGAATTAAGTACTAAATCATCCAATACATACACTTATATTTCCATTAAGTCATAAAGTATATATTCCCAACATATAATTGTAATCATTGAGAATAAGGAAAATTTTGTGTTTGGCATTGGAATAGTGATCACTGCAATGGTTGGAGCTTAAGTGCTTTTTATTCATAATCGTTTATGCTCAGTGCACTATGACTCTATTAATATACAATATATGTATAATTATATTACTCATTATTATATGCAAATTACTATAAACAACAAAAGGTGTTAAAAATTAAAGAAAACATATTTCTTTGTTATTTCACATAAAATAATTATTAATCAAAAAATACAAAATTTTTAATAAAATGGGATGTACATAGGCAATAATAAATTCCCCATAAATATAGCTATTAGAAAAGTATTTAGTCATACTTAATATATTATATATAATATGTGTGTGTCAAAAGATGTATAGAAATATACTATAAAATATATTAGAGACATTTTATAATAAATAAAGATGAATAATATATTTAGAATATAATTAAGATATATTATATGATTATTAATTATATATATAGACATTATATTATATATTATACTATAGTGTGCTTTGGATGTATATTATTGATATGGTTTTTATTTTTTGTGTTTTTTTTTAAAGGCAAAATAAATATAAGAAAATATATTTATAATAATATAGATACAATGTAACATGATAATATGTTTATATATATTATATTTATTTTTTTCATTGTATATTAATTATAGGTGTATCCTTAATTAATATTGATGCGAGGATAGATTTTTATTAAGAAATAATATACAAGATTATGTCACAATTTGAACAGGACTTTTTTTCACTGCTATATTTTTTAATCAAAGTTTGAACTTTTTTATAAATTTTTTATTATATTATATTTTTAAACTAAACATCGAATATGATATAATATGTAAGTTTAGAGAATCATTTTATGATAAACCAAACCGATGTTTTTTCTAATTTGACATATAAGTGCATGTAGAGGGCGGTTTTAATCTATGCCAGATGAGCATAAGCGATAATAAGACACTATATAATAGCACAAAATTCGAATATGCGTTACATTATACAACAGTCCAATAGGTTCTAAGTAAATAAAACGATACACAATTAAGTCATTCTAGATAATAGTTTGATCAAAATATGTGTGTTCATGAATTGGTTATATGGTATTCAGTGTCAATTATAAATATATAATATTTATTTAAGACTTTAAATTTTAGGAGTTTAAACATAATAGGCTTCAAACAAGATATTAGTTATAAAAGATTATAAATTTAATGTAAATAATAAAATTTATTGAGCTCCTCTCGGAGGAAGGCGAGAAGGAGAGGCATAGGGAGATAATGTCATATAAAAATCGAGGGAGTCAGCATTCAAGAGAGAAATTACAAGCAGGACAAATTAGCATATTCATATTTCAGGCCTCCAAAGATGATGTGCGAAAAGAAAGTGCAATGGCAGAATCGGGAGAATATCATATGGTTAACTCACGATTTGAGCGGGAAACCTTCGCATTATCTTCGAGTATCTTATCCTATCTATTCACACGCCACATATTTCATACTGGTCTCCTCAGAGATATCGGGTCTATACTCTTCACCCTACTTTCTTCCATTTTCTTTTCCACACCAATCTATTTCTCGCTGCACAAGATGAAGGTTTCTGTACTTTTTTCTGATCATTCCTAACACACAAAGGGGGACACAAACACTTTTCGTTTAATATATATATATTGATCTTAAATCATAAGTGCATAAAGTGATTTAAAATTATATATGATGGCTTTATTATTTACAGTATTAAAACGTCACCTTTTATATTCATCACTACGCAATTACTAATTCAGTTTAATATTATATATATATACTATATACTATATTATATATATTATAATATAATATATATATAATATATATATATAATATATTATAATAATTAATATATTAATATATATATAATATATAATTAATATCATATATATAATATATATAATATAATATATACTAATATATATCATATATATTTACATAATAATAATATATATATATATATAATATTATATATTATAATAAATTATATATATTATATATATAGTAAGTAAGGAGAGCGATATTTCGAGCTGAATATACTATAGCGAAAATGTATTTACGTTCAACAAATCTTGCAGCTTTTGTACATTTAGTTCCATTTTTAGTTGATCTTCCTCGAATTATTTTTTTTATCATTGTGTTCACTTTAAAATCTACTATATTTTTATTTCTTTTTTCTATTTTTATATATTTTATGCTATTATAATTACTCATATTTGTCGTAAACACGTACGTTCATGGGAATGTTTTTTAACCCCTTAGGTTGCTGAGAGTTGACCGTATCACGTGCATTAGCGTATTGTGTTTTCGCGCACTCGCAGACGCTAAGAGAAAACATTATCGCAAGTTTTTCGGCATTCTCTTTGTTAATCAGAGTAATTACGGCACAGTGTCATAGATAGCTCATCATGTATGTCTGTAAAGCTCGCTCCGCCTGGAACGCTAAAGCTTTGGATTTCGCCGACCAGTAATTGTTCCTAGCGGTGGATCGAGAGTATCAATTCTGTTTTTCTATATCTCAGCTATCGTGTTTCAGATTTCGTTTCTTTTATTAATTCGTCTAGTGTGTTCGTTTATAGAAGTGAGACTTAGAAACGGCCAATGTGAGTTTCTCTATATAATTTATCGTACTATATATATGTGTATTTGTCTTGTAAAAATATTAATGTATTATAATGAATATATATATACTTGAGTGACGATTAATAAATTAAAAGTTTTTTTTTCATATTGATGACAGTGTGATAATATTATAACCTGTAATTTACGAACTATAAAACATAGATTAATATACATTATAATATCTAAATAGTAATAGGTAAATATAACTCATTTATTGGTACAAGATACAGTGAGCCACCCGAGAGCAAATAGTCTAACTAATGACCATAAGGTCTACCAAAAAGGATATCACTAAAAGGTCACCAAGAAGGTATCACCAAAGAGTCACCAAGAGTTCAAATATAAAGGTCATGACTACTAAATAGTGGTAACTACTAATAATATATATAGGTCAAAAATTGACCCAATATAATTATGTAATCCACAAAATATAATATATATACATTAAATTATTGAAAAAACAGAGCAAATAACATATTGTATAAACTCTTATAATCGAGGTTAATTATTTCTGTGTTATCCTAAAACCGTATATTATTAAGAGGGATGAATTATAATAGTGTATATTTCGAACCTTTACGTATCTACAGATCAAAATTAACAGAGACATTTTATCGTTTATGACTTGGTCTCTCACAGGGGATGAATGATACAAGACCAAATTGAAAATCTTTATTGTATAATAGATTCTCTATGCTCATTAAAAAAACTTTATTTTTTTTTTAAAATACATTTATTTATTCTATCCACACTATAAACCCTATATCATATCGTAAATCTTTATTATTAAACATCCCCAAACCAAAATTATGTATTTATATATAACATAATATAATTTTATTTGTTTGAGTAATATATATAAACTAGATGATATATATATATACATTAAAGAAAATATTTAAATAGAAGAACATTAAGAACATAACTTATTATGAAGAATCATTTCGAAATGAATTTTCGAAAGAAATCATTTGAAGGTATATTTATATGAGAAGATATTTTTGCAAGAACAAATCATATTACTATATACTACATCTATTTGATCCAATATTTATATGCTACATTAACTTATATAATACATTATAAAGAACACAATAATATATACTATATATATATATATACCTCAGATCTATGAAAGAGAATGGCGTATGGTGATTGAGGTCCTGCTATATTCTTTTATATCGTTTAATTCAAGATAAAAAATAATAGACATGTGGCATTTCTATGGACGCACTTAGGAGCACTAACTTTATTATTAAATTTTACGTATATTAGTTAATCTCAGGTAATTCAATCGTCTTTGTTATTCAAAAGAATCTAACATCCTTCTCACAATAAATTTTGAACAGAACAAAAAAATTATATTTTTATTTTGAAATTATTATGATAAAATAACTTTAAATATAATTTAAGATAGATATTTATATTTTATTATTTATTTATTTATGTTGAAATATCTTAAATAGATAACTTTTAATTAACATTTTATTAATATATAATTATATATTTAAAATATAATAAGAAATTAATTTTTATATTTTTGATTATATATATTATTATTGAAATTTATTTTAAAATAAGATTTTAAAAGATTAAATATATATATTATGTAAATTCAAACTTTATGAAATAGCGTTAGTAAATATAAATATATCTTTATATATGTTTTAATAATATTTAATAGTGTCAATTTAAACTTTATAAACATAGTAATTATAGATATAAAATTATAATAATAAATATTAAATATCGAATATATCAAATATAATTAAGTATTGTATTATTAATTAATAAGTTATATACTAATAGTAATTAACTCTTTTGGTTTATGAGTTATTAAAATATAAGACTTTACACTATATACTATCATGTACTTCTGAGATTACCTATATTAATGAAATATTTTTTTTGTGAGAAAAATATATTTAGATAAAACATAAATTATTTAAACTATTTTTGAAATAAATCTTGAGACATTTTGTTATTTTTTTTTTATGAAGGAGAGCAATTTGAAATATATTTTTGAAAATCATTAAGTGTTTATTTTTTTTTGAAAAACTTTGAAAAATATTTTTGAGATTATTATAGTATTATTTTTTTATTATTTTTAGAAACTTTAAGTAATAATTAGTTTTTTTTTGGTTTGATTTATATATAATTAATTAACAATTTAATAAGGTGCATATATTACTATGTTAATGTAAACTACAACGATAGTACTTTTACCAATATATATATATACCTAGGATGCATGTAATCAATTATAAGAGAGGTACTAACACTGTATTCTCTACAACATTTGTGTATATTCATACATGTCACTCATGTACGGTAATTCCATATGCGTTTAAAAGATCTGCAGAGAGGTCTATACAAGGAGCTGCAAGCAGACACTAGCCTATTGTAACCACAACTAAAATGAGAGTTTAAGACTTCAGACATTTGCATGAGCTGATAGGAGATATTTATTTAGAGTCTAGTACCTTGAGTTATAAAGACATTGTAGTGCGGGAAAGCAGAAAAGAAACTAATAGGTATGTGAGTCATTAATAAAATATTTGTGAGAATATTGAATCTTACTTGTCATAATAGAAGTGATGCCATAATGACACATTAATTAAAGACAGCCTATCTTTTTAAATATTAACTAAGAACAAAGAAATAGAAATTATGATAAACAACGAGATAATATATCAGAAATAACGTTGTAAGTACTCACGCTTATCCAAAGTAACCATTTTTTGGATTTCAATGTAGTATATACACATTAAAACAATATTTGAAGGAAATAGATTTCGAGACACAGCAGAATTTAAAACGTATCCACTAAACTCCAAGACTCTAGAGTCCAGGAAACACCACCAGCGAGAATTAGGATATATATCGAGCTTTTTCCTGCTGACGTACAAGTCTAGAGACCTCCTTCTAACTTCGAGGATGATACGAAGAGATTCATCTTGGTAAAAATTTTATTTTACACTCACATTCTTCAAATATCACAAGAAAAATAAGTCAAGAATTAAAAGATAGGCAAGTTATATTGCTATAGAACATCTATAAAATCCAGTGAAATACAGAAAATATATACATAACTAAAGTTTCCAAAAATTTAAAATTTAACCAAAAAGTATCAAATTGTTTTTAGGACATAACACCTTGTAATATACTCATTTACTATTTAAATAATGCATCGGGGGCCATCTACCTCATCTACTTTACAAATAAAAGAAATACATATCTATTATCATGGAAATGCAGCAATCCAACTCCTAAAAATATTTAACAATACTAGAAAGTTGAAGTTTATATGAGTAGGATTAGACTTGGAGGACAAAACCAAAGCAAGTGATACTTATTATATTAGGACTAAGAGTACGACCTCAAGAATCCGTATGAGGGAGCCATACACAAAAATATATATCCTTTTAAGTATAGGCATAGCACCTATACAGGTCATGGCAATAAACGTGTTCCTCCATGTTTGTCTCTCAATATTGATTTCGTTCGGACAGAAACCATGGTATATATCATCAGCTTTTTTTCACGGGGGGCCACGTTTTAGATTTCCAGTAATATTTCCGGAGCCTATAATTACGAGAGTAGCGTTTTCAACAAGATCTACACTACTTGATGGATGGCATCACTAGTTAATACCCCAGAAAATCAACTGTCTTGTCGTGATAACTCTCTCTCTTTCACGCAGTATACCATATATTTAGACTAAATGAATATTAAAATTGGTATGTAGAATAAATACCAAGACAAGTCTAATAGCTTGTATATAGTAGCATTAAAATTTGAGGATTACTACATATGTTCAACGTTGGCATAAGATGAAATGATATAGATATCACGCACGTTTATAGCCTAATCACTTATAGTAAGCGTCAAAAAAATAGAACTATTAGAGCTATAATAGTATAACTAAGCATATATATACATTATCATGAGTTTAATCTCAATCAGAGTGAACCGCGCCTAATATATTTACAGTACATGTAAGTATGAACTCAATTATATAACGTTTCTCTAGGTGCAAGACCCTAGAAGACTTTTTTTTGTTGATATCAATTTTATAATACGAAGATTTTCTTCTTAAAACCAGAATACACATAAAGCCTTACTAGATAACAATATTCTGTTTTAATTGAAACAATTCATTATTATATACTGAATAATTTTATCAAAAGGAGTATAAATAAGCTTGACTATACTTTATCATTAAATATAGGATAATTCGATTATTATATTCATAGTTGAATACTGTAGCATAATATCTCCACTATTATTAGGTAGAATACAGTATAAATATAAATACTTACATTAAATAATTATCCTATTGAGACTGGCCAAAGGCTCACATCTATAACATTCTGTGAATATGTATTCTATAACTCAAATTCAGCAATTAGACGATTTTTAAAAATACAGAGTATATACTGAGTTACGGTATAGAATAATTATTAGCGAGAGTATTTAAGAAAAATTCGATCTGCAAAGAGACCTTCGAGAGGAGATATCCATAGATAGAATTTAGAAAGAAGGAGACATGCTTTAGTGATCAACGAACAAATTTCTCTCAGAATCATTATCGTTTTCTAACTTGCACCTAACAGATTATTATTATAGAGAGTATGTACCTAATTAGTCATTTCTTAAATAATGATGAGTGAAAAACTTAAGTTCAAATCTATCATTTGTACATAGGTAGGGAGTGCTTGTTTTCATCCTATACCGTCTTTTAATGATAACAACAGCAATTAACCAAGAGCAAGCTAACTAATGAGGAACGAACAAAGATAGAAATGAGTATATATACTACATTATGAAAAGTAAACTTTGTGTCTGTCTTATTAGTTTAAACGAAAGTAAAACAATATGTTGAGAGAAATGAAAATAAGCGAGGATGATAAGTTAGAGAAAAGGAAAAAATTCTTAACAGTAACTAACTTCGCCTGTCTAACACGAGTCGACTGAATCAGTCGCATATCATGGAGATGCGCGGAAGATAAAGATGTATGAGAATACTTTGCCTCTATAATAATAACTAGGGTAATATATGTGTTTTGAAGCCTCCCACATCTCCATCTTAGCTTATTTAGGTCTCAACATACATTAAAGGAAGTAGATAAGAAACTCTCCAGTAAAGAAATAATAAATAAATGAAAAAAAAGAGCACCTGTAATGGCAATATAGCAGGATCAAAGTCTAACGGGTTTAATACATAAACTACCTCCTAACAACAGCTATGTGCATTATTAGTTTAGCAGAGTATGTTAGAAATATCAATGATTGGCATTTCAGTCGTCATATTTGCCAAGAAATTGCCATCACCTGTGTGGGAATCCTATCTGAATAAATAGAAAATAATTAATGGTATAATATTATATACGTATATATATATATATATATATATAACACATATAATATAGCCTCATGATAAACTTAGGATTTTGAGGTAATAATGGGGTGGTTCTGGTTTAGTATTGCCTCAGAATGATTGTTCGTAGTACTCAGAAAAATAAAAATATTAGCAACTTTTTTTCAACATGGGAGCGTCCAAATATAATGTGTGATTTACTCTGAAGTTCACCAGATAATAAATAGATTTGATCTTGTATGCCATCCAATAGCATACATTCGGCTCAAGTAAAAGTCCAAGAATACACAAGCGGCTGTTCAGTTTTCATACTTTTTCAGGGATATATATACTTGATTATGCTCTAATCATTACAAGCTAGTATCCAGAATATTAGATAGAAATATATCATGGAGTAATAAGATGATATGAAAGGAAGACGTAAACGAACTATGTATTTTTCACACACCAAGATATCTCTCTACAAGAGAATCAAATTTTTTTGAGGCAGGAAAGATATTTATATTAAGAATTGGTAAAATATATATAGATACAGATTAAATTTATATAAGAAATACTTACAATAGCTATAAAGAAGATGAAGGTATGTTTATAATATGAGTAATAACCTCTAGCTTCTTATTGGTGTCAGGGAATTATGAATATAACCCCAAAATTGAGGATAGTACAATTTATTTTTTGTCAATTAAATTTATATTTGTACTCCAACAAAAGAGTTACAGAACCGAAGTGATATAATAATTGTTCATCATAGCATACTCATTAATTGTTAGTTGTTGTCGGAGAGGTAGAAATCAAACCTGTTGATATCTATATTGAGTTGGATACCTCACGAGGTTAAAATAGCGAAAGGAAGCAGTAACGAAAATAAACACTGTATCATTAAATAGATAAGCTATGATTATTATAGTTACAATGAGAATTGGAACTCAGTATGATTCCACCCCGATAAAGGATGATAAGCTTGAATCTTACTGTCTAAGTATAATATATAGCTACATACTACATATTATCCTATATATATATATATATATAATATAATATGTATATACAGTATAGCCTTATCTATTAGTGATGATAAGGGCAACTGTGAATACGATAAAATAATTACCAGATTCGTCTTTACGAAATGGCATATATAAAATGAGGAAGAATTAATTAACGACGAAAGATTATGACGTATGTCAAATTTAAGTCTTCGCAAAACCTCTCAAGCTGGACACTCAGCATCTACTCACATCTTAGAAGAGAACGCAAGTCTTTTCGTTCATCTAATAACTATTCAACCTACGTACTCTATTATAGAGTCTATGAGGCAGTATAGAGTCATAGAGAGAATAATAACAAGGACCTTAAAATCATTTGTTCACAATATATTGGAAAGGCTTTTTGTTATATATATCACTGATGTAACATATGTACTATAGCACACAGATAATAACTTCATGATAATTGAATAAGACATGATTATCATTTTATATTATATATGAGAAAGAAATAAAAATATATAAGCATAAGCATAAACATAGATATAATTATCATTCACGAGAATGGATAGACGCATATTATTTAAAATGTAAATAATTAATCATAAAGTATCAAGAGTATAACTACTCGAGATTAAATCTCAAAGTAAATATTATTTATGGAGGCTCAAAAGGATAATAAATAGAACTCTTCGACACAACGCTTAGATTAACTCATATCTATATTTAAGATCCGAGTGCGTTCTCATTATTCGAGGAGTAACGTAACCTACATCAGAGACTTTAAGTATAGAAATGTGCCTGTTAAGAGTCTTCCATTCTTGATATACATCACTCTACCAACAGAGATTAAACTCTTATAAATAAGTGGTGAGCTTATTCATACTTTTATTGAAAAGGCCTACAATCAGAGATAAATTAAATGCAATAGTAGCTCATTGAGAATATACCTTAATTCAACTATGAGAAAATTATTACTTATAATAAAAATAAGTATATATAGGTACTCATTATGGATAAAAGCTCTACAAGAAAGAATTTAATATATTTAAGGGTTCATTAAGAGATAGCCTACATAAAGACATAATATAATAATTAAATAAAAGTGTTTCATCTGAGAAGCCTAACAAATAGGTAGAAATAAACTAAAATTCTGTTGTTCTTCAAAGAGATAACAAAGATAATAATTACAGCAACTTTCCTCTAGAAAGGATAAGGTAACCTTTTCAATAGCAGATTGAAGAAAATGACAGTTCGATAGTGCTGTATTTAATTACACAAAGCGAATGTTATCAGAGCATATTCGAGCACAATAAGCTCTAATAGAATGGTCTTTTATTGTCAACTGGGTGCCTGACAAGTACGCGAGGTATCACATTGATTGTCCACAATAAAATTTGAAGATATATGTTGGGATAACTCGTAAGATTCAGAACAGTTGGTTCTCAAACATTAACTACCTGCTTTTCACTCACTTCTTGTATAGAGTATCCTAGTTTCGTCCTTATATTTTCATATATGGTCACCCCTATGATAACAACTCTGTATGTCCCAGTAAAGAAACGAATAGCAGTTATATATATTAATGATTATATTAATCTATCTAATGTGAAAATATGATTATTCTATCTTAAAAGAGTAAAATAAATAACATAAGGAAAAAAGAAATAATAATTTTATATAATAAAGTCATTAATTTGTAATGAAATATATTTTATAATAAATACTGCTATTAGCTACAGAGAATAAGCAGTAATAGAGATACTACTTATTGATATAGTAACCTCGCTCAGGATAAAATTATATCACAGTATAATACAGTTGAATTATGAGAATGAACATTACTATAGTAATGAGAATTAATTATAACAGATTTATTATTTCACGCTTTTTATAATATTAGCATATATTAAGAACTATTAGGCAAACTTAAGTTTATATAAAGCGAAAATCACGAAAGAATTTGAAATCATCATAATCAAGACCATACAAATTATCTTAATCAGAATACACATAAAACGGGAAAAGTTGGATTAGACCCTGTAACTTTGAGTGAAAAGTATAAAGAGGGCCACACTCAGTAAAAAAGCATTTGAACTCTTAAAGGATATTAAGTATATTGAAAACCAACAAGATTTCTATCAAATATGGCCTGTATGTAATATATAACTATTATATTAACCTCAGTTAAATCTTTCTCACACTAAATTAATTCAAGCCATTTATTCTAATAAGGTACATACGTAATGGTCACTGTAGTACCTACGGAATAGGTTATAAGGAGTACCTTTTATACACCTATATTATATATAAATAATATATAATGATCGAACGATTAGGTCACAAAGAAATAAATAGCCATTATCTATGTTCGTTTCATAAGAGTTAGTTAAAGAGGCCAGTGAAACTCAATAACTAAATGATTTATTAATATTATAGAAAAAGTGAAATGTTTAATGCTGTTGTCTCTATCACTACAGTAGTTCATTAAATGATTTGGTTATATTACCCACTGACGTTCATAATTATTAAACTGATAACCAACCTCTCTGCTTTTTTATCTTTTACCGTAATAAGCATTGCAGACGAGAGAGGTCGAGATGTGGCCCCACGCTGGAGATCATATATTTGTTACTAAGTTCAAGCTCTCCTGAATTTATCGTCAATCTCACAAACTTTATAGTATAAGACGATGGAAACAAATCGGCACAAAATCGGCTACCGCCTCATTTCAATGCTATCGAGTAGGCACCCAGCAAGAAAAAGCTCACTAATATAGCGTGGAGTAGGTCTAATTATTCAACAAAGGAGATAACATTTTAAGTAACACCCGCGATGGTTACTCTGCCTTACAGAGTTAACTGAACTATTAAGATTTATGGCCTTTCATCTCAAATAGTGTATTGTAAGATTGTTAATTACTTAACGAAACGCAACATCTTCATACAACTGAGGGCGGCTGAATCGAGGTTAATACACTTCGTTGAGCACAATCACTATCTACATTGGTATAGATAAAGACTGGGATATTATAAACTCATGTGTTGTGATGCGGCGTTTTAAATGGATATAAAACATCCTCCTAACACAACGTTACTACACAAAAACGTAGATATATTCCAAAGTAAAAGAGATATTTGTCAGCGATTACAACTAGAATATATAGGATCCATAGTATGTATAATACAAGTACCAGATAGCATAATCTACTCAGATCTAATAAATTATCTAATTATGAGCCTATATTTTTATATATATTATTCTATATTTTTTTATAATATATATATTATTATATATATATATACTTATGGAAGTGGTCATGAGATATGACATAAAGTCAAGAGGAATGAAATAACGAATGATTAATACGAGTAAAGAATACGTTTTATCTCATCATATATAAGTAATGATACTTAGATTATAGAATAATAGAGAAGTTAACCTAGAGTATCATCAGTGCTAGTGTCAATTTTATGGTGCATAAGTATATAGTTTATAAATAATTATTAGGATCCTAAGGTCCTTCACAAAAGCTGAAATAATAATACTAGATGGCTTCTTCTACTTATTAATATACTCCGTTTTCTATAAGAGTTATAACATATATGTGGATAGTTTAATTAAAGTAGTGTAATAATCTATTCCCACTATGTCAATGATTTTCTAGTATGATGTCACTAATACACATTCTCGCGTGGTTCAGAGATTGATTTTGAGACACGTATTATTATATACTATATTTAAATGATTTGGATAATATTATAATTATCATTTTATATTATTTTTATTTTTTTTACTGTTTATTTTGCCTAATGATATATTAATTATAATTATTTATTATATTATTATGTCAATGAATGCACCTTTGGGGCAATTTTATAATAAAAATACTGCTCTTCTCAAATTTTAGTTACATGCATATTGAGTCTTTTTACATAGAAATTGATATTAAATAATTTCTAGTCTCGGGCGAGCTAATTTATCGAGAGTCGACAGAATATGTTTATTATTGTATTCCACTCATGTGATTTATTATTGCACTCATTATTATTATTATTATGTATTAGTTACATGTTTTCAATTAAAGCGCAGTCTCTATATCTATAAACTAGGGAGGCTATGCTATTAATTAAATTTCATCATTACTAGGACTGGTAGGTTTTGGTTGTGAAAAATTTAAAATTGTTAACATATTTGCATTTACTTTAATCAATAATTAACACTTCAATAATTGATAACAATAATTGAGTTAGTATTGTAATTGATCGGAAAAGATTTTTTGCACCGATTTATTGTAAAAGATATTTTCTCAATACCGTCTAGTTTTATGTCTTTGGTATTATAAGATAGACACACTCTATACTTAGTTTAATTAAGGGGACCATAAGAGTGATATGTACTGGGAATCAATGTTTAACACATAATCATGAACTGTTGATTCGAGGTGTAATTAGCCACTCAATTAGAGATCAAACATACCGCTCAATTATGAATACCGAGTCGACTTTCACGATTTGATAGACTCACTCTTCATCCACAGATATGTTTATTCCATCCATTTGGATACTTTACTTTTATTGGTCATATGAAGAACACGTTGGGTCCTTTAACAGAGTATATGCGCCTTGCATAATGTTTCTTATCAATTCACTTAGAGCGAAATAACAGGAAATCAGGAACAAACTATACAGACAAATTGCATATCGATGAAGAAAGCAGTGATGGAGGTTAGAGTCGTGAGGTAGGATGTTGAATGCTAATGCACACGACTAGAGTAAAAATGAGAATTTAGCTGAGACGAGAATCGAAGCAGCTATAGTGATATATAAAAGGATAAACAACATTTTAAAGCTATTGTGAGAATCATGCAAACTAACAATACATTAAGCCTACATCAAAGAGAAATTGAAAGTGGGCGATTATGCTTTTTGTAAAATGCTGTAAAGAAACTCAGAATACATATATGAGTTCTAATAATGAATACAAAGCAGCATTTTGAAGGTCTTTATTCATATTTAGTAGATTCAAAATAAACATGAGGACCAAAATAAGCTTTATTAGATTGAGTATCTTTATCGTGTATGTTTTAGAATTCATATACACGTAAGTTTATTTCCTAGGTCGACATCCGGATATATATAGTATATATAATTATTGTGGATAGAAAGAGATACTGAGGTACACCATTGATACAAAGAGATTTAACAAATGAATTACATTCTAATTTATATTCGGATTTACATGAATTAACAATGATATGGAGAGCCGATATATGTTGATAATCCAGATGCAATAATAAATCCAAGAAACATTAGGATTTACCACCCGATAAGTTAACATAAAACTAGAAAGAACATAATATATGTATAGAACCTGAAGAAGTATAAATCGACAGGGTAGATGATATCAATAACTAGAATCTTACCTATAACGCACTTCTTCGTGATTACCCCTCTAAATATTATAATTTTATTATATATATCGTAATTAGATACAATATATTATGTTCTAATAATATCCAAAAGGATTTACAACGCACATAAAAATACATACAGATAATTCCTTGATTGAAGATATATAGTAGATTAAGAGCTATAGCGGCATTACGTGGTAGGGCTATGGAGAGCTCATTCCTAAGAAGATATGTATACTAACCCCTCGCAATCAATTATAGGATAATGTCGGCTTTAGGTACTCGATTTTAAAAAGGTCTGAACTAGTCAAAAGAAGTATAGATAACCTCAAGAAGTACTAACTCTGAATGGAACTTTCTTCTTCGATAATACTCCACAAAAAAGAACTCAAGTAAGAGGATTTAGAACCGGCTCTATCACCAATCAGACAAAAACTTAATTGTGAGACCTCTCTATAATAATTTTAGCGGAATATTAATAGTGTGCTTAATTGAACATCTTCTCTAAAAGCAGATGTGATAACAAAGCCTGTCTTATTATAGAAGTACATTAAGAGGAATTACTTTGTGATTAAAACACCATAACTTACAGATGAGAAAAACTGGTAGGTATTCTGGAATAATAATGTGCAAGTATATAATATTCTGAAGCACTTCCACATAAGTATGATGAGTAGCTAGATTAACTCTAATCACTCCAGTACAGATATATTAATTGATATTTATCACATAACAACCTTGAAAGTGTACATTAAGAGATGTAATATAGAAAAGAAGATCCGGTCGTATTAAGCAATACTCTCCCTAGCAATTCCAAGAGGTCCGATGGGATGTGGATAACGGAGAGTTACTATAAAGTAAATGATTACATACAAAGAACAATAAGAGAGCATTGAAATAATGAATCTATCTTCACATCGTCTACTCATAGTATACCTATAATATAGAAACGGTGAAAGATAGTAACAACATAATGTGCATCATCTGATTAACAAGAATGTCAGAGACCTCCAAGTTCGTGGCATTATTGGGAACAATGAGGAGGAGAGAGGAGAGGTCATATGTATCTAGTTTACACACATATCTAATAGATAAATCATTGAATTAGATAGGATTCACACATGATATTCTTATATTATATAAGATTGATGAAGATGGTGAGGGGATCTTATGGGCGTGTGTAGTTTAGTTTGTTGCATGTATTTTGGAGAGCGGTGTATATAATGCTGGCGTGTTATATTATCATTCTCTTTGATGTAACAAATATTTACCCTTTTAAATATTCTTAATGCTTTGAAGTATATAGTTCCATATTTTTATTAATGTCGTTAACGATATTCGGGATAAAAGTTTTTTCTTTGGCCCCAGGGTTCAAGTCTTTTCTTTGAAACTGAAAACCCATAACAAAAAATAGAAAGAAAATTTTATTTTAAGAAACGTTTATATACTTTTATTTTTAATATAAACATGTTTTTATTATTATTTTTTATTTTAAAAAGAATAAACAAAATAAAAATCGAAAAATTTCGGAGCGTTTTAATATTAGAATAATAAAAAATATAATCAGACTGTTTCTTAAATATTGAATGTTAGCCTTAAAGCTTACTATAATTAGATTTGCTTTATTTTAATTTTAGTTTTAATTCAGATATTAGCACTTAATGCGTACATAACTTTATATCTTTTGATTAATATTATATTATGCCTGATCAGCTTTTATTAATTTAATGTAGCCTCCATTGCTATATAATGCTTTAATTTTTTTAATTTCATGATAATCAGAATGGCTACAAATTTTAAGTTTCACTTAAACATAGCTTCTTTAATTTTAATTTTACATTTAATTATAATCCAGGAATGTTGAAAAGGATTTTTACGTCTTGTAGTTTTATTATCTCAAGATCCAATAAACTTTGATTTTTCATGTTTATGATAGTATCATTTTATTTTAATTCATTAATCAATAAACTTATTATCAGAAACATATCAAACTTGATTTCACATTTTAAAATTTTAAAGAATTAAAGAATTTTAGACTAGGTATTTATAAGGTATTTAAAAAGAATTTAATTTATTAATTAATTATTTTAATTTTACTTTAAGTAAAGTGGCGACCTCATTTATTAAATCGAAGTAATAATCTTTGAATTAAAGAACTAATTTAAAGTCAAGATACCGCGAACACTATCGAGAGAATTTCAAAATTAACCTAACAAAGAATTAACTGAAATTGTAAAAACAGATAATTCTTCATACCACAACATCCTTACTCAACTATACAACTTCAAATCATTACTACATTAGTTGAACTTTCAGTTAACAGTATTACAATGATCACGAGTGCAATTAGTGATCCTTCATGTACAATTAGCTAAAAAACCAAGCATAACTACACCATAGACCAAGCTTTATTCACCCCATCTTTTCTGTTACCATAACCTCACTACTAGAAATGACACAGAACCACTAAACTACATCTATCATAGCAATAGAAGCAACAACATATCCATTCATTTTTGACATACTCATAGACTATAAAATCAACCACTAATCCTTTGAATTATTACACTTAATTCATTCATTTCAAATGAAAATTTTAATTTCATATAAGTTAATTCCATTCCCAACATTCATTCCATTTAATGAAAACGTCCGTGTTCGGATAATGTATAATACACCGAAATAAATTATCTTTCGTTAATTATGGTCAGAGAAAATATATTAACTTATTTCGAAAATTTCGTCACTGACTATTGTCGCAACATAGGGAAAACAGCAGTTTGCCCTCAATCTCAACCTTTTACATCCATTGATGGGACAAAACAATTATGCTTGGCTATCCGGCTTTTGCTTAACTATACTACTAACTTTTCATCATGAAGCTAAGATTATTCTTTTTTTAAATCTAAAGGAACCTCTTCACAGTAAACTCCTAGGGACATTTTCAACTATTATACTCTTCGCAGAAAAAGATTAGAGCTTTCTATAATCCTGCGGAAATACCTCATTGAGTCCGTAAAAGGATATATTCTCATTAATATAATGCGGTGTGAGTCGGGACTTTTACTCTGGCTAATTATAAATTTAAAAATCCCATTCATTTACCTAGGGAATATTTCATTAACTTCATTAATTGCTCAATCCGATGAAGTTTTGTTTAATTTTTTAGACTCATGTTGCTTTACCAAATAAATCTTCTAGCATTGTTCCCAAGATTTCAAATAATGAAAGAAGTTCAGTGGAATAAGAGACTTGACAGTATTAATAATACCAACCACCCATTAATCCATATCTTTCTCAGTAAACTAATGCCCATATAATTGCTAAAGGAACAACTAGTTGTTATTTTATTCATTTTCAATTATATATTGATTATTTATTTGACTTGGTCTGGCTCCGGCTCCAGGTTTAGTCAAGGAAAATTGTTTGAAAGAAATTAATACCCAGGAGCCCAAGATATTCCATTAAATAATATACCCATGTCAAACCTTCCAATAAGAGGGGGGTGAACAACCCAGTTCCAAAATTACCCACAGAATGCAAAAAGTTGATAAGTTGAACCTTTGTCACACACCTCCGAATACAAATATGTTAGCGGCAATCATTAATACCGACAACATACCTGCGCCGATGCACGAACCTATTCCATGTAGACAATCTACTTCTCAAGAATTCTATATCTATATTCTATATATCGGCAACTTGGACTAATAAACTCTTTCTACATGACTAATTTACCCTTTCGCATTTAATTTTTGATTATAAATGTTTTACAGTATTATCTAGAATTAAAATTCTTATGAATTTAATTTTTTCTGAGGCATGAGTCCTATTAGTAAAATTTAGATTCTCAATAAATAGAAATACATAACTTTATTTGATTTGGAAAAAATCTAAAAACATATAGTTTTCAATATAACAAACTCTGTTTCGAAATTCACTATCTCAAAATATTGGCTCTCTTGCAACTTTTTTTGTTTAAACTAACTTTTCTTTTAATAGCTTTTTCC
>JABUQX010054734.1:0-7500 GCA_015478945.1 Trachelipus rathkii
GCCATTTATAATAGAATAATTCAATTAAAAATATATCATTCACCATTCGACTACATTCTCAATATGTTTGTGCGCGGTATATATTATTCGTATTGCGCGTTATATATATATATTATAGCGCAGATAATATATATATCACACCAAACCGTAAAACATATCTACTACATCCTTTATATATCTAAATATTAAAATATATTATAAAATAATTACGAACTTAATATTTCACTACCCATTTATTCTAATTACTATTAAACTAATTACCGTATATGGTGATACTACCGAGCTGTTACATAAATGCGTGAGACACCGCTATATTATAATATATATATATAATTACATATTAATAATATACTTATAAAATTTCTACACAGGTAATTCCAGAAATATATCCCATTGTATACATCATATATCATTATTATATCATATATTTATCAGCTATGAATTGACCTGTGATTCTGTATAAGGTAACAGTTTTTACAACTATGAAATGTTGAAAAGAATCTTGGATTGAAGGAGTAAAGGTGATTCTTGTATTTTTGATTGAAACCTATGCAGAGTGTTTATTTCAGTTCCGAGTTTAGGTATTTAAGAGATTAACAGTTTATGATTATTAAGTGTTGTTACGTCTAACTTTCAACAACCACATTACAAGAGACGATTCACGTACTCTCAATGGGCTATTGATAAAGTAAGAGTGCCAGAGTTATGACGAGAGCCCTATTTTTTCCATTTGATTCATTTTTTCTGCTTCGTTCCCTCAAAACACAGCTCAGCTCACATAGTAGGGGTATCTGATCTGTCCTTAGCTGGTTAATCGTGCGCGTCAAATCCGAGCACTTGCACTATATTCCCCTTTTCTCTGTAGACTCTTCAGTTATTAAATAATTATCAGTACTATTATTCGTCTACCTCACTTGGGAGGATGTGCACAAAGGAATAGCAATATTTCCTGAATGTGAGGGTCCAGGTATTGGTGCCCGTTTCCGCTGCTCGATCACTAAGAGGAAGCGCCAAATGCCAACACGTCGGGAGTACTAGATCATATACAATCTATCAACCGGCACCCTCTAATTGGAGAGTGGGACATACCTGAGGAAGTAAAATCTCTATATCCCATGAACATTCTAATATTTTTATCTTGTGGAGTCAGCGTCGCGTCATTCCCACTGGTCACCATCAACCGAGAGCTAAACTATTTCTAATAATTCTCATTCTGTTGTATTTCCGCTGCACTCGGATAAGCTCACGTTTGGGTTGTAATCATTGGAGGAGCAACGCCAGGTCGCCTGAATTTAGTCGGAAGGCGCACCTTTTTCGAACATATTACCTAGGCACCGATAACGTCTCGAGGAGGCTATACACTAGACACTAGCAACTCCTCGAGTTGCACGGGGCCAAATGTTCGGACCTCATCCTCTCGCTAGTGTAATGCACAATATGCCGGTGCTATTTTTTTTATTTCTTAGATGAACTTACACTCACGAATCCACGAAAAAGTTGGAAATACACAAGAAGCTATGGTAGATTTGGCATTCCGGAGAGTAGTCCCTTGCTCTAGGTCGACTCAACTTCACCATACTAGCCTAGTCCATACAAAACTAACTCCAGTCCAGTAAAAATCTTTTATGTAATTTTAAACGAGATGTTTAAATTCATCAGCATAATTAATCGCAATTTAGAAGGGGAATTTGATTAAAAGAAAAGAAACATAGGGATATAATGGTACGCAAGGGTAAAGAATTAATGCCCACTGCTATATGTGATTAGATCCATCGTGGACGTTGCGCGTGCGCTGGCCAGTATGTTGCACGAAGCGTGGATATGAGCGAACTGAGGCTATCCTCCAACCCAATGCGGAGTTTAAATCCCAAGAGAAGGCAGTTTTCAAGATTCCTTTTGTACACTCTTCAAAATTATTACTTAGATTTCCTTTGTTATATTAACCACTCCTTTATCAATTTCGATCACTTTAATAGCTCAAGTAATTATAGAATTCAAGGCTAAAAAAATATAAAGAAACGAAGGGATCGGACAAGGGGATGGCAACACCTGGTGATGTCGGCCCTTGACGGGAACTCGTTTGCTTTATAACTGGTTTTGAAATCCCACTTTTTTTTTGGGTTGGAAAGGATAGCTCAGTTTGTATAGCGCGGGCCATATTGTCTCTCAAACGCGCAACATCTGCGGTTGTTCAATCCCGAGAAGGCATCAAAAATCTTTACCGTCCAATAATATGTTCTTCTTTAACATCTTATCTAATTGCGATATTATGCAGATATTTAACATCTATTATATATATATATATATATATATATATATTATATATATATTATATATAATATTATATATATATATATATATATAGTATATTTAATATATATACATATATCAGTAATAATTTTACTGTTACAAATAATATGTTCTTTCATTCTATTTCACTAAATAATATTTCATTCTTCACATTAGAGATTTATACAGCACCTTTTTATATAATTTCATAAAGAAAAAAGCCACTTTTGACTGCTTTGGAAATTTCTGATAAAGCGAGTGTCACGTGGTACAATCTTTAATTTTTTTTGAACTGAATTCCTTTTAATTTATTATCAATATTTTAATTGAAATAAAAGGACTTAAACCATTCATCTTCTATTAATATATTTCAATTGGCTCTTTATCATGCTCTATATTCACTTTCAAAAACAACTGATGTTTATTTTACGCAAAAAACAAGTTTAGGAAACTTCTTTCTATAATATAGTTTAATAGAGACGAAAAGCAATTTTCAGTACATTTTTGAAAAAAATTCTACTAGTAACAGGACGAATTTTGGTTACTTATACAAATTTCTTAATAAATAATGCAACATTTTCATTGATATCGTTGAATTAAAAGCTTTTCTGTTATTAATAATTTGAAATTACTTTCAAATTTTAAACGGACAAATCGTTTCCTTCAACAAATAATTTAGAAAAACTTTCTTATAAAAATTTGTATAAACAAAAACCCACTTCAGAGTACGATTTAAAAAAAATAACCCATTTAGGTACTAATAATATATATATATATAGATAGATAAATATATTTTTTTGTTAAATAAATATATATAAAATACCAAAAATGTAATATGGAATATATTAGATAAATATTTATACATTTATATATAATATATATATATATATATATATTTAAAAGTTCAAACCTCAGGGCATAGCCCATTTAAGGAAGGGAAATTTTTTAATAAGTTGTTTATAGATCCGGACTCCATTGCGCAAGTAGTAGGTGGAAGTGTGAGAAGTATTTTGGTAGATTTTGTGCAACTGCTGTGAAAAATGTGCAATGATTTTGAAATAATGTGTTTTAGCTTATTTTCTCATATATTTGTTCCGCTACCTGAATCGTTCTAGCACTGAAACCAAGATACGCTTCACTAATTAGGTTTGTCAATTGTTATACTCAGTTATAATAGTTTTTAAAGTTTTTTAATGTTCTGATTTGATTTTTCCTTATTCTAACTTGGTGCAAAATGCAAGGAAAGGTCGATGTTATGTTGTGTTTAGATGATATATTGTGTTTCAACATTTGATACTCAGAGTTGAAATGAGAGAATCAAGGGTATATAAGAAATTTATATATATATATATACATATAATATATAAATATATATATATATATATTACTATATTATATTATATATTATATATATATATATTATATATATATATATATTACATATATATATATATTATATATATATATAGTAATATATTATATATATATATTATATTAATATATATATATATCTATATATATTATAAATATATATAGTATATATTATATATATATAATATATATAATAAATATATATATATATATCACTATTTATATTTATAATATATATATAATATATATATATATATATATTATATATATATATATATATATATAACCACACACACAACCTATATTAATATATATATATATATATATATATATATATATATTATATATATATAATTATATAAATAGTGTTTAAAGAAAAGAACATATAATGGGAAAGGTAAAGAATTAACTGCCTTCTCTGGAATTGAACCACCGCATGTTGCGTGTTAGGACAATATGCCCGGTGCTATACAACTGAGCTATCCTCCAACCCAAAAAAGTTGGATTCAAGAACAGTTATAAAGCAACCGAGTTCCCATCAAGGCGACATCACCAGGTGTCCAGCCTGTCCTTTCCCTCGTTCTTTTATTTTAGATGTTAAATATTGGAATAATAATTGCAATTAGATAAGATGTTAAGAAAGAACATAACGTGGACGGAAGGTAAAATATTAACTGCCTTCTCTGGGATTGATCCACCGCATGTTGCGCGTGAGGACAATGCCTGGTGCTATACAAATGAGCTATCCTCCAACCCAATGCGGTGGTTCAATCCCAGAGAAGGCAGTTAATTCTTTACCTTCTCATTATATGTTCTTTCTTTAACATCTTATCTAATTGCGATTATTATGCAATATTTAAATCTAAAATATATAGGACAGGCTGGACACCTGGTGATGTCGCCTTGACGGGAACTCGGTTGCTTTAAACTGTTTGTCTTGAATCCAACTTTTTTTGGTTGGAGGATGGTCAGTTGTATTCACGGGCATATGTCTCACAGCGCAACTCATGCGGTTGGTATCAAGTCACAGAGAAGGCGCATAGTATCTTTAGACTTCCATTTAAATGTTCTTTCTTTAACATCTTATCTAATTGCGATTATTATGCAATATTTAACATCTATATATATATATATATATATATATATATATATATATATATATATATATATATATATATATATATATATAATATATATATATATATATTATTATATTTATATATATATATATTTATATATAATATATATATATATAATATATATATATATATAATATATATATATATATTATATATATATATATATATATATATATATTAATATATATATATATATATTATATATATATAATTATATATATATTATATATATATATAATATTATATATATATATATATATATATATATTTATATATATATATATATCAGTAATAATTTTAGTATTACATTTCCTATGATCTTCCATTCAATTCACAAAATAATATTTCAATTCCTTCACCAAATAAGAATTAACACAATCTTTCCTATATAATTTATAAAGAAAAAAAGCCACTTTGACTGCTTTTTGAAATCTTTATTTACCAGTGATGGGACAATTTCAATTTTTTATATAAAGTTGTTAATATATAATATGTTAATATATCTTCATTGAAATAAAAGGACTTAAACATTAATCTTCTATTAATTATATTTCAATTACTCTTTTATCATGCTCTATTCAACTTTCAAACAAACATATAGTTTATTTTACCAAATACAAGTTAGGAAATTCTTCTTATATATATTTATAGAGACGAAAAGCAACTTTCAGTACATTTTTGAAAAAAATTCTACTAGTAACAGGACGAATTTTGGTTACTTATACAAATTTCTTAATAAATAATGCAACATTTTCATTGATATCGTTGAATTAAAAGCTTTTCTGTTATTAATAATTTGAAATTACTTTTCCTTCGAGCTTACTTTCAACTTTTAAACGGACAAATCGTTTCCTTCAACAAATAATTTAGAAAAACTTTCTTATATAAATTTGTATAAACAAAAACCCACTTCAGAGTACGATTTAGGAAAAAAATAACCCATTTACGGTACAAAATAATATCCTTATTTATGATAAATATTGCAGTATATTAATTATTTAGTTTATATATTTTCTACAAATTAAAAAAAAATATTTTTATATTTAATATATAGATATATATATAATATATTATTATATATAAATAGTTATATATATTATATATATATATATATTTATATATATAATATATTATATATATATATATATATATATATATATATATATATATATATATATATATATATATATATATATATTTAAAAGTTCAAACCTCACGGGCATAGCCCATTTAAGGAAGGGAAATTTTTTAAAAAGTTGTTTCATAGAATCCGGACTCCATTGCGCAAGTAGTAGGTGGAAGTGTGAGAAGTATTTTGGTAGATTGTGCAACTGCTGTGAAAAATTTGAAATGATTTTGAAATAATGTGCTTTAGCTTATTTTCTCATCTATTTGTTCCCTACCTGAATCGTTCTAGAAATGAAACCAAGATACCGCTTCACTAATTAGGTTGTCAATGTTATACTCAGTTATAATGAGTTTAAATTTTTTTAAATGTTCTGATTTGATTAATTTTCTTATTCTAAAATGCAAGGAGAGGTAGATGATATATTGTGTTTCAACATTTGATACTCAGAGTTGAAATGAGAGAATCAAGGTATATAAGAAATATATATATATATATATATATATATATATATATATATATATATATATATAAAAGAAATAATATTTTGAAAATATATATATATATAATATAATATATATAATATATATATATATATATATATATATATATATATATATATATATATATATATATATATATATTGTTAAAGAAAGAACATATAATGGGAAGGTAAAAAATTAACTGCCTTCTCTGGGATTGAACCACCGCATGATCCGCGTGAGGACAATATGCCGGTGCTATACAACTGAGCTATCCTCCAACCCAAAAAAGTTGGATTCAAGAACAGTTATAAAGCAACTGAGTTCCCGTCAAGGCGACATCACCAGGTGTCCAGCCTGTCCTGTCCCTCGTTCTTTATATTTTAGATGTTAAATATTGCATAATAATCGCAATTAGTAAGTGTTAAAGAAAGAACATATAATGGGAAGGTAAAGAATTAACTGGCCTTCTTGGATGAACCAGCCGCATGTTTGCGCGGTGAGGGACAATATGCCGTGCTATAAATGGCTATCCTCATCCCAATGAGATCTTCCTTCAATTTATAAATCGGTGATTTTACTTCCATTCACCAAATACAAAATAATTTTTTATATGAATTTATTAAATTCAGAAACCACGTTGAGGTACATTTTTTGGACTTGTTATACAGTAATAATGAATATCTATCTTGATGAATCACTCCTATTTTCCATGACTCCATACTAACATTTTTAATAGATAGATATTACGTAATCGATAGATAGCATAGGATAGATAGATAGTAGATAGATAGATCGATAGTCAGATAGATAGGTAGATAGATAGATAGATTTCGCGATAAACTTCATGATCATGTGAAAAAATTATAAAACTTTGATAAACTAAAGATCGAGAGAAGGGAGAGAAAAAAGGTAAAGAGTAAGACAGAGAACGAGAAAGAGAGAGAGAGAGAGAGAGAGGAGAAGGAGAGAGAGAGAGAAGAGAGAGAGAGAGAGAGAGAGAGAGAGGAGAGGAGAGAGAGAGAGAGAATCACGAAAACTATTTGTGAGAAAGAAAATGAAGAGAATTGAAAAAAGAAGAATCAGCGGGATA
>JABUQX010054734.1:12500-17500 GCA_015478945.1 Trachelipus rathkii
TATTTAAAAACTATAAAATTTCAAAAATTAAATATTTCAAAAATGTTTGTAAATTTTTTCTATTTAAACACAGCTGGACTGGGAGATCAGAGTTAAAATTAAATGTTTCTATGGAAAGATAGAATGTTCGCATTGTGAATATTATTAGGATAATAAAAATCTATTAGCATGTGCAGATAGAGACGCTTAATAGTTTGATTGAACGTGAAATATTGCATTTAATATTTAAAGAAAAGTAAATATAAATAAATTTGCAGTAAAAAAATTACCTTTATTTACAAATGGGTTACCCTTGCACGGACCGTGGAGATATGATCAAGGAGATGATTGCTGAGCTCGTAAGCAGGACGCTTAGCTCGGAATAGGAGAGTTCAGGCGTTGTCACACGAGATTGCGAATAATTTAACACCTGTTGAAATTGATTCTAGCTAGGCATTTAGCAATCACAAATAATTAGAAATATGAAAAATTGATACACAACACTATAATATAAATTAATAATATTTACACAGAAACACTTCTAATATAAGCTTGCACGAGCAATTTAACATAACTGACACAGCACAGAGTAAAATCGGTATTAAATTCCAGTGTGACCAACATAAATATGCATCTTAAGAACCAGAGCAAATGTAGAGAAAGAGTCAAATAATGGTCTGCAGCCGTTTTATATGAGGAATGGTATTCCCGAATACAGTCTTATCCAATAGTAAGATAGTACAAACAGTAAGAAGAAAAATGTATACGAGATTTGACCTAAATAAGAAGAAAGGATGATAAGCTATTCCAGTTGAATGGAGGAGTTTGTCATTACTGATACATAGTACGATTCGCATAGAAAAAAACAAATCTCAACTCGATCGATAGGAAAAATGCAAAATAATGATTTGAGATATATATAATATACAAAAAGCTTATACTTATATAATACACTCAATAAATTAATATAAATAATAATCTAGCTTTATAACATAGTTATATTCTTATAAAAATTAAAATAATAATATATATTATATATATATATATATATATATATTAATTATTAATATAATAATATTATATATATATATATATATATATATATATATATATTACATTAATATATATATATATCTATATATATATATATATAATATATATATTATTTATTAAATATATTATTTATGTATATTTTTATTTATTTTATATTATGGTTTGGGTGAGGCAGTATTGATTTCATACCACTACCTCTTATGAGGTACCTTTTTCCTACTTCTAGATCGGATAGTTAATAGAGTATAAATTTATGTTTTTTTTAATATGTAGGAAATTCATTACTCTCTTTATCTAGAAAATAGCAAACTCACTTCCCATTTATCAACTGTGAGTATATAGCTTTAATAATATCTATTTTCTAATTTTAAGAGTCACTTCGTATATATACGACTTTTTTATACTTTAATAGATTTATAGTTAATCTAATTTACCATTGGAGAGAAGGTATCGGGAATAGCATCTCGTCCCTCTTATATGGATAAAGAACTTTACGACATATAATGAATCATAATAATAATAATGAATCATAATAATAATAATAATATAAATATTAATGATAATATAATAAAATAACATTATATTACAACAAGTTCTTCCAATTAAGCTAACTATATATTAATAATAATGTTAATAATTGATTATACTCAATAAATTTTAAAATAAATATTATATCACTAAATATAATAATCAGTTAATTATAATATTTTAGAATAATAATGGCAATTAACTTCGAATTTTTACGAGTGATATACAGTTATCAGTTCAATAATAATAATTTATGCTGTAACAATAGACATATATAGTAATAAATTTTTAATAATGAATAAAAGTGTTATAATTTGAATTGTAACATTATAATATATTATATACATTTCGTTAAATTTATATATAGATAGATATATGTTATGATAGTATATATCAAATATTATTTCATATCTAATCTATTTAATTAATAAATATAAAATAATTTAGAATAGATATCTTATGAATAAATCACGAATAATAATTTACAGCCAGAATATAATAATAATTAATCAATCCAACTAGGAATGTATATAAATATATTATAAATTATATATATGTAAACAATCACTAAAACATTTTGCCAAAGATGTTGAGAGTAGGACACCAAGCAGCGTATTTGTACTCTATAAAAGCTCTGAGCGTTTGCCTGAAATATATAAAGTCGATAGTTAATTTGTATATGAATAGTTCGCATGAGCACTAAATTTAATGAGGAGAGATGATACACAATATATGTGTAGATATAGTGTATACGTTGGTCAAGGTATGACATTTGTAAATTAAAGGTTATTATATATTTTTACTGCAATTATATTAATATATTTTTATTATTATTTTTGTGTTAAATATATATAAAGAAAAATTTAATAGAAATATATATATATGTTATATATAAATATATATTTTCTCATTTATTATTATATTAATATTTAAATTAAAAAATTATTCAATAATGGTAAATTTACTTAGTTCTTTCATAAATTAGAATATTTATTATTGAAATACTTTAGATTTACTTCTCAGTCAGCTGTTTTTTTTAATTAATAGAAAATTTAATATATATATATTTATTTTGAATATATTTGGTTTAATGTGATGGTCGTTCGGAAATTTATCTCTATGTCTTTTATATAGAGCGTATTGTTTAACAAAATGTCAAAGTGGTATGTTGGAGTCACTTGATATAAGCAAGATATAGTTTAAATAATACGCATCTACGTACAAGTGTTGTATCTATTCACTATTAGGTTCACCCTTACATAATCTATTAAAATGTTATACAAAATATTAACTTGTAATTTATTAGTCTTTACGTACATGTTTATAATCTTTGGAAACTTTTGGTTTCAATCCTGTAGTGCTCCATTCTATCTGATTGTTATGTTTTTCAAGTGTATATTACAATAAGTTCCAGCGCTGATGAACTAGGCCTCAATAATCCGCTGATCATCATTATTCCTTGCTCTAAGCTTAGTAATTTTAAATACGATAACTCAGAGGAATATTCGACATCTCATTAATACTTGAGTTTTCCAAGTATTTTTCTTTTTGTTCTCATGGCAGTTTAAAGGTCGGGTGGTTTGACTGTAAGAAAATACTCTCACTACCATACAGCATATCGGCACTGTCAAACTCTTGATTCCAGCTCAACTATCTCTAGCTTAACTAGCCTCCCTTTTCAGTAGCGTAGAGTAATCTTTCGTTGAGTTAGCTTTAGAGCCTTCTTATAACTATAATATTGTCACTGGGTGTAGAAACTATTGTTTATCTTCTCACTGGAAAGGAGGACAAATATCCTATAAATGACGATCAGAAGGAAGTTCACTGCAGTGTAAAGGTCTTATCCCGTTTTGGCTTTTCAAGAATTTGGGTATGGAACTTCATATTGCAGTCCTTTTCAGCTTCTACGATCGATCTTTTGGGAGTTCCCTTTATTATGTGTATATAGGGTGATGATTCGGGTGGCGTACTGCTTATGCTGTAGGCCTTCTGGAAGAAATCTTGGTGAATACCTCATGTAACTCTGAACCAAATAATACATGAACGCACCTTGATTTATATTGTTCTCTAGGTGGTCTCGATCTTTTCATAAGTTCTTATGAACCACGTTCTAATCCTTCAGTGAAGAACTTTATACTGCATTATAACTATGTGGTGACTATATACCTATGATAAATTCGACGTTATGGATACGAAGCATCACACACCATCTATGGTAGGTATAGACGTATTCGTAGTACCCTTCCTTCTCTATGAGCCTTTGGTAGTGACATTCTGATTAGAGTAGTTCAAAGGTTGAATTCATAGCTAAGGTCTAGGAGTTGGTATATATGATGTCGTTCGATGTTAAAATGATATCTATACTATCAATTTAAACCCATCCATATCCTCCACATTGGCCCTGACGAGTGTAAATCCAAGTTACTTTTGAACATTTCACATGTTTGTTTCTACACAACAGCTACCTTTCACATCCTTATCAGCATCTCGATCCACTTCTTCACTTCGTATTATAGCTTATCTACATGATTGCAACTTCGCACATTATATTTTTGTCATACTTAATCGGTCCTTCTTTTTACAATATCGATCTCTTCTATATCGCATTTCTATAAGTTATTTCTTCTGTAATTATTTATATACAGCTCACACTAATTTTTTCTCACTCTCCTTCACTCTTACATAGATTTTTTCCTTTCATCACCGCATCTTCAAATATCTAAAGTACACAGTGAAACAGCACACAGCAACGGTGCTTAACACTTTATATTTTGGTAAACACCGGAAGCCACTTCTTCGTATTACTTCTTTGTGTTTATCAGTCCTATCTCTCATTGTTTACTCTTTTGTTCTATAATTTTACTTGTCTGCGTTACATTCATTTTCTCACTTTGATCAAATCTAGTCACAAAAGATATCACCATTTTTCTTACTGATTTCTATAAATTCTGATTTTCAAACTTGTAATTAACTTGGTGCTATTCTCGTAGACACACACTCTCCTGATTCTTGTCTTCGTCCACAACAATAATGAGACTCGAGTGGTTAATTACACTCTGTTGCTCTCATTGTTCATGGTCGGCTATCCTTACATTGCTACACTCGAGTTCATTTCTGGCATCTATCACTCTTTATTTTCCTTCAACTTCGGGACACCATTATCTTCTTTCAATTTTTGTGTGGTCACTGGATACGTTCTTTCTGTTTTAAGAGAGCTGATCAATCATCAGATCAATTTGAGGCTGACTAGCATATTTTTCTGTCTTTCTGTTTTCACCCAATCAAAAATTTTTTTGGATTTCTCTTCTCTCACCGCATCTTTTGGGATCGTTTCTCAACCGATGACTTCTATATTAATAACTAACTTTTGTACTCAGAGTGTTATTTCGTGCAAAGGAGGGTCTACTCTTGGTTCATCAATTTGTGCATCGATGTTTCAG
>JABUQX010054734.1:20000-40118 GCA_015478945.1 Trachelipus rathkii
CAAAATATTTATAATCTAGTTTCTACTTTCAAACTCCCTTAAATCTTTCTCTTAGCGACGCAACATTGGCACTCTATCTCTTTCTACTATAGGTATTACAACGACAGCTGCTCGAGAGAGCTGACCCCTCGCATTCCTTAACCGCTGCGTCACCCTCGTAGTACTAGAGATGCTTTGCTGTTGCTTGAATTCTGTGTGAGTACTGTGAATTCAAGGCTCTCTCTTTGTGGTACATTTCTTTCCAGCCACATCTGTTCTGTGGAATTCCCTGCACTTTTCCTTATATCTTCCTCTCTTTAAGGCCCACCTCAGTAGTACAGTAGGCTTTGTAGTACTAGAGGTGCTTTTCTGTCGCATGAATTCTGTGTGAGTACTGTGAACTCAAGGCTCTTTCTTTGTGGTGCCTCTTTTTTTCCAGCCACGTCTGTTTTGTAGAATTCCAAGTTTTTTTCCTCGTAGTAGGAAATGTGCCTTTGCTGTCGCATGAATTCCTGTGTGAGTACCCGCAGCCACTCGGTGAACTCTCATGGCTTCTCTTCTTGTGGTACCTCTTATTTTTATAATAACATCTCCTTGGAATTCCCGTGCCATCTTTCCTTTAGGATGTGCCTTTCTTTAGGCCCACTCAGTAGCCTGCAGTAGACCTCGTACGTACTAGAGGTGCTTTGCTCTCGCATGAATTCTGTGTGAGTACTTTGAACTCAAGGTTTTCTGTGGTACCTCTTTCTTTCCAGCCACATCTGTTCTGTGGAATTCTCTGCCTTTTTCCTTATATAATTTTCCTCTTTTTAAGGCCCACTTCAGGGAATTGTGTTAGGTATGGGTTAATTGTAGGCTTATCTTATTTTACTTCTCTTCCCCGTCCCCTAATTTACTAATGTGGGTCCGTAGGGACCCACATTACCTTTTAGCGTCAGAAAATAAACCTTCAAACACTGCTCCAATTTATTTTTTCAGATTTCGATGTGAATTGCTAGGCCTATCGTATTGTAGGCTAGAAAGTATTTTGGGACAGGATTAATCTAAAATAAGCAAAAGAAATAAAGTTTATATTAGGTATAGGATATTTTTGGCAAATTTTTTTTTAGAGCATGGTAAATTGAAACACCTTTTTTTTTGTTCTGATCAAAAAAAATTATTCCAATTCCATTTTCAAAGCGAAAACCATTTAAATTTACTCTAGATGGATGGAAAAATAAAATTAATAATTAATATTAACAAACAAATTAATTTTCTATGATTACGAGCGGTAACGAGAAGGTGGGTCCGCAAAAACCCAGAATACCTTTGGTGAAATGAAATGGCCACGTTACCGTTTAAGGGTTAAATGTCTTCTGAGTTAAGGACCGATCACAGATCTCCAACAAGTCAAAGGAGAGGTTTACTTAAAGGATTCTTCAGCTTTCTTTTACTTGTTTTTCTTTTTTTTAATATCTCTAAATGAGTAAATAGATTAGAGATAAGGTCTAAAAACACTAAGGAGACAAGAAATAAAATAAATCAAATTTAGTAATGAGAGAGAGAGAGAGAGAGAGAGAGAGAGGAGAGAGGAGAGAGAGAGGGAGAGGAGAGGAGGGACAGAAGGAGAGAGAGAGAGAGAGAGAGAGGAGAGCAGAGCATGAGTTGGAGGAAGATGAAGAGAGAGAGAGAGAGAGAGGCAGTCTTAACTTTATAATAAGTAAACGCAGTAAAAAAGAAAATTTTATTAATTATAATCTTTGGTTTTCAAATTGGAAAACTATTGAATTGAAATCAGTTCTTAATCTGTCAACCACTGCCCTACTGAATTATTATCAAAATTATTCTTATCACGCGCATATATTTACCCGTTATATCTAACTATTTATGGGCCCAGTCCGCTAACCCATATGTCCAATGCAATGAGAGATAATTACATAGTTCGAATGGCGCCTGCAACATCATATTATATATATATATATATATATAACTCATTAACTCTATTATATTATATATATACTACTTGGATGTTGTATCATTCCAGTGTGGGTACGTAGTATATATACATATATATATAATATAATAGTCACGATCCTCTCCTATATTCCTATATTCCTATATATATATTCCAGGAGCTCGTCCTTTCAAACATTTACCCTTTGAGACTCGATGTACAGGTCGCACTGGTATTTCACCAATTACCACTCACCTTTTTACTTTTTTTTCTTTTTGGCACATCACCGCTTCCTCGCCAGAACCCGGCAGCAGCTAACCTACTAGATGCCACTAAGTATACTCCCACTAGAGTGCCTCAGCAGTATATTGTCAGCATACTAACGCCGGCAAATAGATATTCTTCTGACAGAGGCAGTGCCCCGTCTGCTGCTTCCTTAATATTTTTTTTCCTCCTCATTATGCTCTACCTCTTTTTTTTTCGAGAGCCTCACACTTTATTCTGCTCTCGTGAATCTGGCTGATATACTCTTCTGTCTTTTCTTATAAAAATCAAAATTTTTTTCTGTCCCTTCTATTTTTATGCGTTGGGCTCTTGCTGCCTCTTATATAGTGAGCTTGCCGCCACAGAGGGGGGACGCAACGTTCTCCGCCCCTGCGACCTTCTTGCTCGTCAACCCTCCGGCGCGGATTGTGCACCGCCGAGTTAAAGCCTCCGATCTCCTGGATCATCTTTGCGGTTTCCTGGTTCTTTTTTTTCTATTGTGTTTGTCTTTCTCTTGTGCCAGATCTAAGGAGGGAGGTTAATCAATCACCCGCCCAAACCGTGTACCCACCCGGGAAGGGAATACAATATTTATACTTTTCTGTTGGGTTTTTCTTATTCTATGGTGAATTCGGTAGGGGGCATCTACAATACCCATACCGCGCAGTCAATACCCTGTGTGCTCACACAGATGGCAGGAGTCTGTGCGCTCTCTCCTCACTCACCCTCCCTGGTCCGGTGGAAACGACGGGGGGAACTTCGTCCCCCCTCTCCGTCCCCCGTCGGCCTCGAGCCCCTAAATGTTTGTCCGACAGAAAAATTACACCCAAACTTTTGGTCCTCCCTTTATTTGTCATAAATCATATTGGTCTTCTCCACGAATCATAATCGTGTACACACAACCAAACACCCTAAACCCAACATAAAATACATTATGAAAATACCAAACTTGGGCTCCACTTCGGCATTATATGGAATTGTTCCTCTCGTGTTCCGCACATGGTTCCTCCCTCCAAAGTAGACTTGATTTAAATTTTGTATTTGCTTTATGCGTCGTAAATTATAGTTACGGCCCCTCACGTCCCTCACTTGGCCAGCTTCTTGCCAGTTCCTGCGGTTGCTCCCCTGAGTTATCTCCTGATGTACCCACACGCTTGTCCACACCTAGCTTTTAGCAGACTCTGACCTATATATATCTATATCACCACACCCTGGTTTCGTTTTTGGGTGACACCCTATAATATTATATATATATATATATATATATATATTATATATATATATATATTTATATGATGATAATACTATATATATATATATATAATATATATATCAAGAGTGGATAATAGAAATGTTTTTTTTATTGTAAAAAACAGACAAAAGAAAACCAAAAACCAGTGCTGGCTTTATTTAAAAAAAATAACAAAAGCGCATTTGTTTTTTTTTTTTTTTTTTTTTTTTTCCTTTTTTTGCTGTGTTATTTGTATATTCTGATATTTTATTAGATGTAAAGGCAGTATTTATGAATATTTTTTTGTTTTACTATAGTTAATTCGCCCCCTGTGATCACTCCATCCACGGGAGAGTTAATCCATATCGCATGCCCTTCTATACCTTATAAAGGTGCTCTTTCTTTGGCATTTTTCGCGACGTGTGCTTTCTCATGTGTATGGGGGCTAGTATCATCTCCTTTCCCCACATTTTGCCTGTTGAGCCCCGCCTTCACCATGCGTGCGTTCGCCCTTGTCTTCTTCATGCGCTGTCGCCCTGGCTCTCGACTTCTTTAACAGTCCCACGCACGCGGTTCCTCGTTACACATCTGGAGTTGGTTACTCTCTCTGCTTATTGCAATGCTGCAACGCTTTCTCTCCCAGGAGCTATACACTGCATTACCCTCTCTCATAGCATACTCTCTCTTTAACACGGATAAGCCACTCACACCTGAACCATAACTGCCACACGGCTCAGGCTAGTCATCATCTACGCTATGGGTCGGGTCGTCGGTGTTGTTACTACCCCATTTGCATATCTCTTGTCGGAGCCTACGCTCTCCCAATGCACTGTGACCTCGTAGCATTGGAGGACAGTGAATCCGTAGCTTGCTCTCAGATGTACAATTTTCAACACAACCGACCACTATTGAGAGAAAACTTTGCCCCCCTCTAGGGACGGCACTTAGTCCTGGTCGATGTCGGACGTGAGGGCACAGCATCATTTCTTCTTTTCTTTCCGGTCTGGCCTTCTAACTCTATGCGACCTGCTTCGCACCACCTATATTTACTAGCATTGTCGCTCACTCCTTTCCTCGTTGTTTCCCGTGCCCAATGGCCAGCCTTCCCTTCCTTCTGGTATTCCCTCTCTTTCCCGACTCATTCAAGCCGTATCACTCGGTGTGATTTACCCATGCCTCTACACACCTCCTCTGCCAACTCTCTGGAGAAAAGGCGGACATCACTGTTGCTTGCTCTCTGGTCACTGCTCCTTGAAGCTTGGGTGTTACCTTAATCAATATATATGAGATTACTATCTACTATTATCTATCTAATCATCATATATTCATTATAATTCATCCTCACGATAATATATTTATCTCGTATTATATTCTATCTTCATATTAATATTCATATATACTATATATATCTATTATATATCTATAAACATATATATTTATAAAGTATAATTACTATTACTTATTATACTTATCTTTATATATACTAATCATTAGTATGATATTATCATCCTATTATATATATACTATAATATATATATATCTATTACTTATATAGTCAGTATATCTTATATTCATATCTATTCTAATACTTACATATATGTATTACTAATATTTACTGATCAATATTACTTGTATATTACTGGGAGGCTCGAGAGTATAGTGTGTATTATTATATCAACTACAACGGGGGTGAGAAAAGTACCTGTGGAGCGATATGATCGTATATGTAGCTGATCTACTCACTATTTGTGGTGCTCCTCTCGGTCGTCACACAACGCAATGTACCGAGATACGATCCCTCATTGCACGCGCTCGCGCCACTCTCAGACTACTTGTGTGTATTAGTCCAGACTTGTATCTTCGTTTCCACTTTACCTATTTTTGCATGCAACACCTTAATCGCCTATCATAACAGAAAAGCATACTCACTACTCACATTATAGTTCTATACCATGTCACCGTACTCTATCTATATATATATATATCATATATATATATATAATATTATATACTATATACTAACCACTGGCATAGGAGGCCTCTTTTACCCTACACATTTATCCAAATATCTCACGTTTCATTACTTTTATGACTAGCACTATCATATTATTTTAATTTTACCTGATAACCACCACACGGTCTTTTTGGACACTATAGAGTCTGCATATTCTATTTCACTTGTGTAGCATACAAGATATCGCATGCCGAACATATGCAATTAGATGCTTTCTATTCGGAGACTTAGCATTTTCACATCCACCAAGCATAGAATTGCTGGAGAAAATTTAAATTGCGCAAAAACATCCATCTTCTCCAGTGTGTATGGTGTAGTATTGCACACTTGAGGGCCGTATCCCACGGCAACCAGACACTCTTACGTTTTCTTTCACACTTACCTGGATACGCGAATCCCTTCTCCATTGTGATGGCATTTACTTTCTACGTGTGTCATGATCATTCCATTTCTGGACTAGGCATACTGAGGAAATCACCAAAGTTTCTGGTGCCCTTATCGTATCTCCGTAGTACTGCCCATACTTTCATTTTCAATCCTGTGCTTTTGTGTTCATGCTTCAAAAAGCACACCACATACTTAAATATCAACACAATGACATAAAAAAACCAATATCAATATATCATAAAAAAAAAAAAAAAAAAAAAGATATACTCTAAGCTCCTGATAAGTAAATTACTGTACGTCTCTATATCTCATACGGTAATTGTACAGGTATCTATCGATAGAAATTATACAATTACTCTTTTCTTCTACATTGATTCATATGGCATGATCGCCATTGCGGGCAGCAGTATAACTCAGGTGGAAAATATCTATAGAGGTGTTTCTGTATATTACGATGGGACAATTATCTCATAATAGCACTTCTTATATGTTTGTTAATGCTTCTTTCACTTCCCCATCTTCTTTAATATCAATAACACGTTGGAACCATGAGTAATTCGGAAAGTACCTATTTCAATTTTAGACCAACCTGTTAAAATTTGGACAATGAAAATAACTTTTAAGTACGTTAACAGCGGCCGGCAATATTGTTAGAATCGGACACAAACCCGGCCGACAGCTACACTCGTACCGCCGAAAGAGGACAGAGATATAAAAAGGCCTAGAGAAGGAATGACAGAGGCTTCTGCGACCGAACGGCACGACGGAAGCAAGAGCCATCACGCCACCAGAACTAGAACACGAGGGACCAGAAGATGAGTTATGGAAACCAGGCATCTCACGGGGAGGGCACCGTCGGCGTACGGAAGAGGAGAAGGTCGCGGGGAGTGGAAATGTGCGCGTTGACGGGGGAGAGATGTGAGACAGCGAAGCGCGCGCGAGATTAATTGGAAACGTTCTAAGTCCTTCATGTTTAATATGTTTAATGTTGTTATATTTTTACTGTGGACCGTAATCCACCACCCGCTCCCTGCTTAATGTTTCCTAAATCCAACCAATCATTACAACCTAATGCCTTCTACAGAGCCTTCTAATATACCTTGTTTTGCACATAATTTTCTTTACTAATCCACTCAGTGAGACACGTTCTCGCTTATAAGTCTCGTTATGTGGGAGCTACCTCAACACTTGTGTTACCCGTCGCGATTCAACCTCCACCGGGTCACCTCCACTATCACGGTCATCCACTAATCGCAACGTATCCATATACACCCTGCACACAGATCGCCCAATGTTGAATACGGGTATTCCCGGAAATCTTAACTCTCTAATTTTAAGAAGATTTTCTTGCAAAACATCAACAACTCCTGCAAATTAATCATTCTTGAAAGTCAACAAAACTTCTGTATTCTGTATTTTAATATCAATATAAGCAATATAACCACCAATGTAGGGTTTATCTCTTGTGCCAGGTCTACAACCATACTAAATAAATTACAAGAGAGAGAGACAATAATAATAAAATCGCATATTGTGATTGGTGGTCTTCTTATTTAGTCGTTCCAATCTAAGAGCGAACATTCGGATGCTTTCACCTCTCTCTCTCTCTCCTCTCTCTATCTTCTCTCTCTCTCTCTTTCTTTCCTCGAACTGTCTCTTCTTCTTCTTCTTTGTCTCTTTTTTTTTTTTCGAAGTCTTTTATGATCTCTGAGCTCTTCCATACTCCCTCATCCGCTACTTTCTGTATAGTAAGCATCCATTCATCTCTCTCTCTCACTGAAGAACAAGTTCGGGATTTACACTCACACAAGCTAGCCCACTGCCCGCTCAGTTTAAAAGCCCTTCATCTCTCATTGCCAGCTATTCTATTAATTATATTTTTTTCTCTTATATGTCTGTATTCTCAATATTTGCATCTAATATCACCTCACACAATATGAGAAAAGAAGCTCATTTATATAGTTTAGTTGGTCTACTACTTTGGATGGTTTACTAGAAGAATGGATGAAAAACAAGAAATCCTAAAAAATCTGTTATACGTATAATTTTTTTCTTTTTCGATGATACTCATTCTCATTAATAAATGCAATCAGTCAACTTTTCGAAACATCATTTGGACTGATAAAGTGATCTTGGAGCTAACATATCATATTAACATATGATAAGATTAGTCTTCTTCTTCAACTCTGAAAGGTGCCCATAGATAAACAACTTTTACATCATTTGGTTCGTGAGGAAGAACCACCGAGTGGAGGACACAAATATTCTATATCTGAATTTGTGTTAATGGGTGTTCATGCGTGACTGCGCCATTAAAAAAGAAAGAGTGACCTCAGATCATTCAGCTGCTGAAGGAGATCACATCAGAATTTTTTTCATAATATAAAATAACATTTAAAGTTCAATATTCTTTAAATATACTTTTTCAACGACCGGATAAATTCTTTTCCTTTGTATTCTAAAGTAACGATTATTAAATCATATAGTATATATATATTATTTACCTATATAATAGTATATAATATATATACTATATACTTTGTTTGGCTATTATTCTATACACTTATCCACTTTACTATATGTATATATAAGGGTTAATAACTCACTATCATATATACCGTATGATGGAGTGAGGCAGTATAACCTTATACTTGAGTGAGTGAGTATCCCTTATATTATAGTATTCGATGTACTCCTCCTATTAATATCATAATAGGATAGCTCAACTACCATTCCTGTGTATATATGTCATTAAAAAGAGTGAGCCTAAAAATTTTTAAAATGGCCAGACAACGTGTTGTCGACCGCCAATCCTAGCAGTCCTATCAAATAATGTGACGCGTTGACGGAGAGTGCGCGGACGAGGGAATGTGGTCTTATCCTCAGCTATCACACTCACCGTTCATGCACCACGGTCCTGATTGAGTATCCTGCGTTCTAGGGTCGAAACAAAGGTGTACCATTTCAAAGGAAATGAGTGGCTACAAATAGACAATTATGCTTAACATATCTAGATTGATGCCGCGAATTCCCATTTAGAGTGTTGATTTCAGCTTATACTTTGGTTTGTGAGTGCAGCAATCGCACAACACGAACACCTACACACACCCCCTAGCGCGGAGCGAGCCTACGACCACACACACCATACTACTTTTATACTCGTAGGAATATACTACTATATCGTCTAAGCCTATTGTATTATACTCATCATATATACCTGACCCTATATATAGTATGTTTATACTAACTATATATATATAATCCATATTCAACGGTTAATATAATTTGATCTCAGTATAACTACATGCACGCGTTTATTTATTTTTTTTCCCTATTCACATTATTAACTTATCTTTTATTAAATACAGATTTCCTATTTTGTGTACCACATCATCCCACGATAGAGCGTCTGCATATATGATACTTGTTTTTTTCTACCTCCCTGCCCTATGATTATAATTATATATTAGTACTGAATATATGGCCTAATCACTATTATTATGTATAAATTAGTATAATAATATCAGTATACTAGGTATATAGGTACTTTATTACGCCGCCTAATATTCACTTTGGGAGTGAATATACTACCTGTAGCTATACGTATATATATATAATAACACTCGTTAAATATCATATATGCCGCCACCTCTTCTTCTTCTACTTTGTATCTTGGATATTATTCTATACCTTATCCCTCCTTATATTTTCTCTTGCCTTTACTACTGTGGTTTATTCACCTGACATATATCACATATTCAGTACGAGTTATTGCAGCATACTATTATGTGTTTCTGATATCAATTACGACTCTAGATTGCTCTATTACACTCTAAAATTTTCTTTTTCTCTCTGAAGAAAATAAGATTACACTTAACTTATTTATATTTAGTGCCTAGATTTTTTTTCCCTAAAATAATCGTTCAAATATACGAAAATTTATGATAACGTTTGAAAAATTTATGAAATGGAAATAAACTTGAGCTGAGTTGTTTAAGATATTACATGTTTCCTTTCTGCATTTCTCGTGTTTTCATCCTTTTATCTAAAAGGTTTTCGAGGGTTCTGATTTCAAACCCTACTCGACTATTATTACTCTTATTTAACCGTAGTATGAACTATGTCCTGAAATATACATAATATAATAATATCAATAATAATAAAATATTCAAGACAATATAAATCAATAAATAATAATAATAAATAATAATAATAATCAATACATATAATAATAATCTTTGCAAGACTTTTCTAAGATTCCTAAAACCCTGTCCTCGTAAGGGGCAGACGGTCACTATTTTTTTGCATTCTTAGGATTTAGAACAGACGTTCCTTGCTAATAGGGATGTGAGTGTGTAATGAACCAAACTTGCTGATAATTATTAGTTTCGTAGGAACCACTACACACATCAATCATCCAATAATTTCACTAATAATATAATCATCCATCAGCATATACTGAGTAATATTTGTGTCACTTCACATAATATATCTGCCCATAACATTAATAATTAGCATATTAATTAGTAATAATAATAATTCAAATAAGGGCAAAACATAATAATAAATATAATAATAATAATTAATAATATAATACATAATAATAAATATAAATAATAAAATAGATGAATAATAATAATGAAATCAATCAAATAAATACCCAGATATTTAATTTAATAGATCGACACATAATAATACATACACTAACTATAGTAGTGGCATAGCCATACCCACACACACTATCCACCACTCATACAGTACTAATAAGTAGGTAATTAATGCAAATAACTACACCATCAAGAACTCATTACAAGTAATAACTTACATAATAACACAACTCAATTCATATGGCAATCATATAATTAAAACTGAATACATATAATACATATCAGATAATCAGCTGATAATACATCGATAAGTAAATTAATAATTTATCAATTAAATAATAACTTAATGAGACTCGAAATTGAGAGTGAGATACTAGATAATCTTAATCCCAAGAAGATAATCAAGATAATAATAATTGCTAATATATAACACTCATAATGCCATAAGCTCATCGATCAATAGATCATGAATAATCAAATCATACATCGTAATCATTAATAATAATAATAAATATAATAATTATACATAGATTAATATATAATAAACTGGGAATTAAAATATCGTATTCATTACACTAGACAATGCAAAATACATTCTAATTAAATCTCGGAGGATCATTTGTAGATTTCTTTGCTATTACCCATTAAAAAATATAAATAAATAATAATCAATAATTTCAGTAATTATTCAATAATAATAATTACATAATAATAAATAATAATAACTATACACACTACACAACATGCCGCGTATCCAGTTTCATATGAGAAGTATCAAGAAGATATTATATAAGAAGACATGACAGGATATGACACGATTAGAAGAGATATGAACGCACACTACAGGAGAGAGAAAAAGAAGAAGAAGGGAGAGAAGACACCACATAGAAAGCCACGAACCGAGACGACAGTAAAGAGAAGATCAGATACGCACACGTAAGAATAAGAAAGAATAGGAAGCGTTAAGATTAGCATAGAAGAATGAAATAGACTAGTATAGCAAGAAGCACAGAAGTAACGCAAGTAAGATGTTGCCTTCTTCCGTTTAAAAAGTAAATTTACACGAGTCGAAATCTTTAAATTCAAATGTAATTCACTCACGCAGGCGCTCACGACAATATCAAAATAAAAGTTCAGAATCAGACGTTGAGTTTATCTTTTCTTGACTGCTGCATATAGAGATGAGAGTCATAAAGTTGAGTACTTCTCTAAATAGAACCAGAGAGACAAAAGATAAAAATATAAACTACTACCGGGCATTGAATATCTGTATGTTTTATATTGAATATTAATTGTGGTGTACTCCAACACCTATACAAGCGTATAGGAATGGAACTCTTTAGTCACGATAACTTCTGGTTTAGAAACATAAAGATACTATAGGATAGTTCTCTCTTCTTCGAGTATACATTTGTATGTCTTTGCATTCGCTTTAACTATAAGTTCTACTCGCTTGAACAAGCATGCTATTCTAATTTTTTGTGGATATACTTTATGCGTTATCAACATCTGTAAAAGCATGACTAGTACGATTATAGATATACTCACTTATTACATTTTTAGGAAGAGTGAGTTATTCATCAGTAGAGAACAAGCTGCGAAAGAGATCTATATCATTTAATAGTAAACTTATTATATATCGATGATATATTTTGCTATAGATCTTATAGCTATAGTACTATGTGAGCCCATATACTTTACCCTTATATTAGATATATATATCTATGTTAAAATAAGATGCTCCTCTTCTTATGCTGTTGCTCAAAGTTTTCTTTACTGTTAACATAATGCACTATATAATGAATATAATAGATTATATAATAAGCTTATCGCATTGGTAAGGCTACAACTAGACTATCCATACCTTATTAGTACATCTGATATATATAAATACTATATACTACTATAGCTGCTATACTGTAATATCAGATACTCATACACCTAATCTATATATATACCTATGGATGTTGCGAACATATAAAATAATACAAATTATACTATATTAATTTGTCTTAATCTTCATTCACACCCACATAAGTTAAAAAAGATCCTTCCATCAGATGTAATAATGTATATCATATGATCATCTAGAGTTTATTTAATTGATATACTAATATATATAATTATAATTTAGCATCTAGGAACTATCATGCACTGATAGAACTTGACCCGATATGCGATGTATTACGATTTATATTTCCAAGACCTCTAGGAGCTATATCACATCAGTAGTTATGACCTAGGTTAGACCTATAAATCTCATATAGGAGGAGGTCCGGTACTATTATTTATAATCATGTATATCATATATTAATCACATAATATACTAATATAATTATACTCCTTTACTATACACTTTAGTGACTGGAGCAAAGTCAAGTTTAAAACAACTATTCTAATTCATTCTTCTTAATCTAGGTAGTCTCGCGTACATAGAAGAGAATCAATTAAATATATATATATAATTATATATACCCACTGTATATATAAGATATATAGTATGATACACCTCTAATATACACTATGTAGTGTATCCTACGAATTATATTACTACATCTTAGGAAGTATCATGCACTATACTATACTATATGAACTAACTACTAATGATATTATTATAATATATTCGATTACTGCATTTGAAACATATACTGAAAGTTTCATCCATAAAGTAAATAATATCTAAAAATACTAAGCGGTTTAATATAGTTTATATAGACGTCCAATAGCCCTATCGTCGCCTATCCTATTATGTAGTACTTTAATATATAAAGCCATATATACTCCATTATGTTAGTATACTACTATATATATTAATGAGGCTGATAGGCCTAGTACATAATAAGATACATATACAATATACATTTTATCCATATACACAGTATCATATAATTTAATTACCGGATATAGACTTCACTAGTATATATCCTATACATATCAACGATATCCTTCGTATATAGAGTAATAAATCATAAGTGATCTATGAAGGCATCACTATACTACACTAGTATTAACTGGACAACAAGACTTCAGGGATGCCGTCATTTATATATGCTATATTTATATACTAGTATATACACATATCATTTATATATAGTATATTATAGCCACTTACTATATATATCTTATATAGTGAGTGAGTATTATATATCATATATCTCACATTAACTTAGACTTCTATTCAATTATATAAAGTCCATTTATTATTATATCTATAATATTAGTCTAATATAATATATTATATTAATATATTAATAATATAATATATATATACTTATAATAATATCTTATAATATAATATATAACTCTATATATATATAGAAATACAATAAATAAGCATATATATATATATATATGCTAATAATATATAGATATATACTATCACGTACCTATAAAATTAGTATAGCTATAATACTAACAATACTATAATTATTATCTACTATTAGGATAATTATATATGATCCTTATATATATTCATCATATTATACCTATAACTTATAATAAATATTAATTATTGGGTGAAGTAATAGTATAGTATAATTTACAACCCATATACCCCCTATATATATATATCCATAACCTATACTATAATAATATATAATATATCAGTAATATATAACCCATCTGCTATAGGTAACTAGATCGTTAATGAGGATTTTAGGTACTATAGTAACACCAGTCAAGGTATCACTATACGGTCTAGTATAGGGGTCGAGTTATATATATATAGTAAGTATACAGCTACTAGCTATATATATATGACGATAGGTATAACCATTCACTATAATATATATCCAACTAATAATATATATAATACTAATTATAAATTTTATAATACTAGTATATATATAATAGTTATAACTAATATATATAATATTATACTAGGTGGCTACTACGATGTAACATGTTGTATCATATATTATATAATATAATACTATATATATTAGTAATATAAATATATATACCTATATTGCTAAAATATGAACTATACTATATATATATATAGCCTACTAGGTGATTTATATATATATAGTCATATATTTATATATATATAGATGTAGGGGTGTCTAAAGGTACTGCGATATATAATATATATATAATATATGGCCAAACCAGTAATAATACTACTACACAATTATATATATATATATACATCTATAAGCTAATTATATGAGACTAATAATAAATTTTGTTTTTTTAATATGAAAGGAGTGAATCAGAAATCACACTAAACACAGAAATATAGATACTGAAACTTATATTCACACTATAATATAGGAACACATCCAATATCGATATTTCCTTAAATCAGAATATGATCACATAATTGTTAAGTTATAAGGTATATAAACCATAATAATGCATGATAACAATGATAGATTATAATAATAATACTAAAATAAAATGAATAAATTAATATAATAATGAATAATAATCTCTAATAATAATAATAATAATCAATAATAATAATAAAGTAATACTAAATAAGAATAATAATAAATGATAATAATAATTGGAAAAATAATAATAAATCACTCACACACACACATAATAATAACCATAACTAATGATAATAAAATAATTAATAATAATAATAAAGGTGGATAAGAGAACATTATAATAATAACAATACTCATAATAATAATAATAATAATAATAAAATAAGTAATATTAATAATGAATGGTATAATATATATATATATATATATACGAATATGATAGGCCTTAATACTCGGAAAAATATATGTGAAGTTATATATATATTACTATAATATAATATATATATATATATATATAACTATATATATCTATATAATATAATAACCTGACCTAATATATCCTTATATACTTATTCATATATATGGTCTCTATCTTTATATCTAATACTTAACCATCGACCATCATAATCGTTAATTGTTATGATACCGCTATCATCCATATACCATAAATTTTATCATAATCGTTAATTGTAGATACCCAACGAGATAACACAAAATTGCCATATGAATCCTAATGCGTTGCTAATTGTAGTCTAATATACACAACTAATAGATACCTATAACAATTTTAACAAGAACCATCATAATCCATACTTGATTAATACTGATATATAAAAATGTCAAAAAACCTTTCATAATCGTTCACTTAATGGTACCATATTATATATAATATACTTATAATATAAATACCCTATATAAATACTCATATACATATATATACCTCACTAATATACAATAAATGGGGAGAAGCATTAATATGCCCTATATATATTATATATAATTTAATATATATAGTATAATATATAAATATATATCATATATATATACTATATATATATATAGTTATATATATATATATCACGTTTAAGTAGTGTGGGTCATAAGCGCAATGTGAGAGCTTGCAAATTGCTGGTGAAAAGAGCAATATTTTTGCGCTCTTAGGTAATATAAATATGCGCTTTTGCGTTTGCGCGACAATTTCTAAACAATGCTGGCGCATTTTGCATTTGCGCCTCAACAGCTTTTTTTTAAGAGCGCAAAAAGCGCAAATTCTGTATGCTCTATCTAAATCAATTGATGCGTTATGCTCTCTATCTAAATAATATTGCTGCTGTATGAAAGTATACAATAATATATAATATATATATATATATATATAATAATATATACGTACTCATATATATATATTATAGTATTTTATATATTTAATTTATATATCATATTTATATTATATACTATATAATATATATTATCTGTAAATAATTACTATATATATACTATAGTATGTATATATAAATATTATGATATTATATAATATATAATCTATAATATACGGCTTAGGCAGTATCTAGTACATATGTATCGGCGATACGTATCGATCGATACATTTTTATCGGTTATCGGTATCGCTTAGACTATTCCTAAATGTATCGAGTATCCGTATCGCTATATGTATTTTGTTTTTTTCTATAGATGTATCGAAAAAAATCGATAATCGATACTCGAAACATTTTAAAAAAAATTACTCAAAATTATCACATATAATACTATAAAGTAGTTTGTGGCGCCAAATCTCACCCGTGCTACTTCAGCCTTTTCGATATGAAATGAATAACGAGTCTACTATGGTTGTATAACTTGGAAAATATAAATGTATAATATGCATTTAATACAAAACAGGGTAAATTTCAAGTTTTTAGGATGTATAAATAGACGGGCTGCGCTCACCCCTTCTCCTGTAAGGGTGCGACGCCGATATCACGCGCTTACGGGCCCCCTTTTTGTTTGCGTGATTTCTGTAGTGGGTAAGTTTAAGGTCCTCAACCGAGTTAGTTGGTTGAGTTGTGAATGACTACTTGGCGCAGCCAAGATTACGTCAGCACGCGAGAGCGCGCGCACACATGTCTTCGCGTTCTTCAACTTTATCTATCCTTCCATTATTATTATTCATTATTATTATTCCATTTTTATTTATTTCTTTTCTTATTTTATTATTATTAAGGCTCGACAGATTACTCACACCACTCTTTTGAGATTTTTTTTAAACCCATTCTACACGTATCTCTCACGTCCCACCTTCAGCAGTCTCACACGTCAAGCCGCTCTTCTACCCATCGAACCTCAATATCGATATCACAGTAGCGCACAAACTTGCAATTCCATTCACCCCAGCCTTCTGTTTCGTGTCTCTTAGGTTATAAGACTATTAGTTCCGCAAGCTCAGCCATGCAAGGCGTCCAGGGTCCTTCCGACCGTCTAGCACTCTGGTATCAGGGGGAGGGACAGCCGATTCGGTTCGGTCCGGCTTCCGGGTCCGCATCACAGCATCGCCGCGGGATCCGGTATTGTTATTTATTGGTTTTGGCTATTAATTTCACCGCCGCGGTTTCTTTTCCAATCACCGGTTCCGAGTTCGATATATATATATATCTACATGGTTGGTTTGTATCGTATCAAGGCCTATAATTTGAGAGAGGGTATAGATAGGAGAAGGTAACACTACCCGTCCATATACAAAGTTAACACACCCTCTGGTTTTTTTTCCCCCCCCCGGGCAAGGGGGGGGGGGAAAAAAAAAAACCCCCAAAACCCCACCCCTCCCCCTCTTAAAATCGAGTGTTAGGTTGATGAATTAATGGTAGAAGGATTCACAGAGTTGATTTCTAGAAATACGTGATGTGTGAACCTGTGGAGTTGTCCGGCACGGTTGCTGGAGCCACTGCCGGTGCCGAGTTAATAAACCAATCGTATAACAACAATCCCCTATAGGGTCGTCCTTATACTAACACACACACCAGATCTCATATCTCACGAGTCAGCTCACACACACAAGAGTATTGAATATGATGGTTTACATACAGACAGCATAGGTGTCTAGGATCCCCCAAACAGGGATCCCACCGCAAACATTAAATATTGATGTAGAAAGCTGAAACTGATATACAGCCTTTTAGGTTGTATCTAGATGTATACGGACTAAATGACCGATTTGCCAAATTCGGGGACCGGCCTCCAAATCTGAAATATTGACACTAGAACAGATGAAAACTCGGTATACCCTACCAATATAAGGTACTCACAAAGTCTATACTCACCCTGGGCTTAAATAACGGTGACCACAGTCCTAACATTGGGGGCATCATGGGACCCAAACCTGAAAAGATTCCATGAGCTCTAATCCTATTAGAAAACGATATGAAAGCAATATCAGGTAATACGTCCCATTGGATGAGGAATAGCCCTTTTCATATGAGAGGGTCCACTTCCATATCGTATGCGCGCTAAATAGCCGTAGCCACATCCCAACGGGTGGGTCACCTGCCCCACAAAAACTGAAATATGACGTAAAAACAACGAAACCTCTTGGTATACATCTTTCTATGATGTATCTAACATCGATACAGAAAAAGAAAAAAATAAAAATTAAAATAAACTAATAAAAATTTCTTATTCTTTTTAATGTTTTATAACTTACACAAATTTACGTGTTCATATTACATACCCTTAACCAGCAGTAATCGCACACTACAACCTTGCGAGAGAGTCGACACCATCAGCAGCCAGCATTCGCAGCCTATTCCGCTCCCTGACCATCTGTGATCTATTGATCTACTTGATGTGCGCTATCTAGATTAAATTCAACATTTCGAGTGTCATTCCTTGGATAAACATAACATAATAATCAAGTTCCTTTTATACAAATCAGACAAGTATATGTCCGACGTAACAAGTTTATCACAGTAATAAAAACTTACTTAGCATCATCTGAACTAATGAAACTATAACCCCACGAGAAAACTTAGCCCCATTTAGACAGGAATAAATGGTTAACGTTAAAAGTTCAACACTTTAACACCAGTTATATAGTGACTAACAGTAAACATCCAAAACTGTAACTCTCTCACTACTCCCTTTGTCCAAGCGTGTCTCGTGAGACCACTACATGTTACATTTTAGACAATTAATCAATGGTGTATTAATATTAGCTAACGATAAAGGAGGTGTCACCATAATACGGCGCGCCGAGTCCGTGGTGTGTGTGTGTGTGGTGTTGTGTGTAGTGCTGTGGTTGTGGTGTGTGTGTTGTTGTGTTCGTGTGTTGGTGTGTGTGTGTGTGTGGTGTGATTAATCATATCAGGACCAACTGAGATATATCTTCTACGTAACAACAAGTTTTCCACAGATTAATAAAGCTGAACATAGATCAACTCGAGCCTACAGAATATTGTAATATTTGTACCACCAAGGCTCAAACAGACAACACTCTTACAAGACAATAAACTGCTAACCTTGACAAAGATCCACACTTAACACTAGCATAATACCTATTGGGTAAAGACAACAAAGAAAGCTGTATTTTTATTCTCATGTAACAGACATCAAACTACCATGAAACCACACAATACTACAACACACCAGGACCCGTGCTTACATCGAAATAAACAGCCAGCACCAACATCTTTAAACAACAAAAGCGCACAAGGGGAGTAAAACAATGGTTTTCAGTGGTGGTATAACATATACTTTCCCCCAATAACAGAAACATTAAATAATCCATACAGTTTCATACATAATTATATGTTTAATATAATATATCCCACAACCATCAATCAGGTGGACATAGATTCTGTATAAATTGAGCAAGTTTCTATATGTTTCTCCAGAGATTCCAATGTATCAACCATACGAAAGGTGTTATTATTTCCATATAAAGGTACTAATTGTGCTGCATACTGACATTTTTTCTGGCATAATCTTTTCGGTTCAACAGACTCACCTGTCGTACCTCACCTCGTCTAGTCTGAGGGAAGATACACACGATATCCTGGCTGAATAGTTAATTAAGACACACCCCCCAAGGCAATTTCTGTATAGACTGCATTCATACCGCGGGAATCCACACCTGTTTCAGTTGTAAATATATCGTAGTTACACATGAGCTATCAATGTAATTAATTCCTTCGAAGTCATGGCAACAACTTTAAGATGAGACTTTAAGCCGTTATTTCAGTGTAAGTAAAAGCAGGGAAGCTGTTATAATTTATGCAGCATGTCCTGAACAGAATGAAACCTTACACCGTACGCATTGAATGTTGACAGCATCATTAGGATTGTCCAATAGTCTTGCGTACATCAATACTTTTTAACATTCATCAGATGCAGTGAAAGCAACATGCTATTCTCATTATAGCCGCTCAATCTGTGCA